>JAODUO010000086.1:1227500-1453281 GCA_025642075.2 Ridgeia piscesae | reverse complement strand
ATCCACTGTATCCACCTATGATTCTGTAGAAATGGCCCGCGTTTTCTTGCCGCAAACCGATCACATGGTCTTACAAAACATACTAATTATTTATTTGTTTTGCACTTTTTTTGATAAATGCAGACGCGTTAGGCGGGTAAAATGTGTTACATTGTATTCGCACGTGCAATTATGGTTGGTGTTACTTGGTAAATGTTCATGTGTGTTTATTAATCAAAATAATAAATTTTATTTTATTTGGTAACATATACACTATTAGTATATGAATGAATTTTGCAAAAAATTAAACGGAATATTGCAACCGTGGAGATGCTGTAGAAAACGGTCAATTTGTTTCCGGAGCATAGTTCCTTGAGCGCACCTTCCGACAAAAACAATTTTCCCGGTGAAATAATTACGCAGCACGCGGTAATGACGTCACAGTTAGTGATTGACGTCACCGGTCATTCGCTGTTTCGTACGGACCAAGAGAGATTCGTTGAATTCCGCTGTTGATAAAAAGAGTATACAGACTCGCCATGTATATTGTAGTAGCAATGATGTTGCTGTGTACCGCTCTCGGTGCCCCTGTTCAAGGTATTTATATTTATATTGTGCTATTATAAAGCGATGTTGTTAATTACATGAACATTTATTTGAAATTAACCCCCCGCGTCTAGGCTGTAGCTGACGTTAACAATTTGGCTAATAAATAAGTGTTCACGATATTTTTATTAGTTGATGACTGACCAAAACAGTTTCTCTGCGGCAAAACGTATTGCTCTTAAATAATAGTGTGGCCGATTTGACTTCGCGAACAAATATAAAATGTACTGATGACAAGGAAATCCGTCATTATAGACTTTTAGAACAGGGCCAACCTAAAGGCAAAACAGTCTAATGTGTTGCTCAATAGCATGTTATACAAAGACGACAATAGAACTTACCACATTTGACAAGTTTCATTATTATTTACCGTGTAACAGTTTTACATGAACAACGAATGAATGACTAGGTTTGTTTATGATGTCGAGTTTGTGGATAAAATTGCGTCATTTCCCCCTTGCTCGAAGTGACAATAATTATTGTATTCATAACACTATAAGATAACTTCTTGTGGTAGTTTTGGCTATTGCGGTAAGTGATGACGTTCGTACATCCCGGTCGAAGATGACCAGCATGATGTCATTGGATTCCATCTCGGTGGGTCCGGATATGACGGGTCTTTTTACCTACTACTGAAACTGCTTACTATACAAAACTAAGTGCAAAATAGCCTTTATGCACCCCCCACGTATATACCAAGACCCAAATTACCAGCGACCTTTTAAAAATGTGTGACGTCACATTGACGTCACACATCGCTCTCTTTTCTGGCGAGATTTGGCAAGTGTGAATCCCCGATAAGGGGATACAGTTTATTTTATTAATGCCATACAGTAGGATCAAATAATTTGATTGATTGTATTTTAATGAAAATATATTTGAATTGTTTATTAAAATATTGTGTTTTGTAATAATCATAATTGTAATGCGGGGGTCAAGCGGTGAATGTTCTGGGTTGTTTAAAGACGGCAGTGCGATCGCTTCAGGTGCATTCTCTGGCTACGGCGATGGGCGTGTTTGCCGCGGCCAAATGATAAACAACAACCGAGAATTGTTACAGTGCAGATTCGTGAAACTAAAAACGCCACAGACTTAGAGTACACACAGATCTAACACAACTATTCGGCTAGATAAAAGAACAGTTTCACTGACCAATGACTTGTTGGTCTAATTTCGGTCGTATCTGTGATAATGTTATACGCTGTGTCACATTGGTGGCGACCATGCACTTGTGTCTTCTAATCGAACCCGTTCCGTTGTAGGGCCCGATGGGACGCCACCAGCAGGTAAATACATTGTGTTTCTTTATCTAGTGCGTAGAAGTCATGTCCGGCTGTTTGGAAAATCGCGAAACTAATAAAAATAACAAGTATCTTCTGCCGCCAAATCGTGTTTGTGCTATTTTCCCGTTTGTATTCATGACCAGATCCCCAACGACTCGCACAAACTTTGCATTATTTCGCATGCGGGCGAAATTGCCACAGCAGAAACCTCCGTTATAAATTGTATAGGTTATCACCCAACAAAACCTAATTTAGAAGGTGGGAACTATTAAGCAGATATGTTAAAATTATTTGCGTATTGCAGTAATTTTGACTTTGAATACGCTTGCGGACAACGAGGTGGGGACTAATTGTGTATGATATCGTTAAATATCGCTGAAAACGGACCGGAAACGAGAATCCTTGCATGCTGGGTATTACCAAAACGAACACACACCAAAACGCCCCCGTCGACATAACTTTTGGTCACTGACAACATCATTGTCTCTTGCAGTGGCAGATGGAGAAGGAGCCGTGTTGGCCATTTTGGCCACGGTAGTGGGCTTTGTAGGCCTCGCCGCCTGTTGCCGATCGGTGATCGTCCGATGGATAAAGGCCGACATCGGAGACACCGCTACCGCTACACACGAGGATTCGGAGTCGGAGTCGGACTTCGGATCCACGCCGACTTTCGTTTCCTTTGAGGACGACTCTTCGGAGGACTCGTCAAAGCAGGGACGTTTTGTACACGTTGGAGGGGTCCCGCTCACCTGTGCATCGTGCATATTTGGGTACAGCTTCTGCGGCATCGTTTGCGTAAAGACCCCGGAGCCCAATCTTGAGTGGGAGTCAGTGGGGGGGGGGGGGGAAAAGCGGGGGGAAACCCCCTCCCCATCCGGGCCCCTTGTCCTTTTTGGGGGTGGGGGTTCGGGCCCCCCCTTTCCCCCCTGCCGGGGTTTTTTGGGGGGGGGAACAGTGAGCGGGAAAGGGGGCCCCCCTCATTCGCAGTAGACTCGACAACGTCGTCGCCGTGATGTCAAGGGACCCATGGTAGAAGCGTGCACGTCGCGGGTCCTGCCAGTTTTTCAACTGCAATTCTACCACAACCTCCACACACTGACCAACTAACCAACTTACGAACGGCTACGACATCTGGAGAACACACGAATGACGAGTGTCACAACCGACGGAAGTGACGGTCGTACGGGGTGAGCACCATGTTACTCGCTCTCGAACTTGCGCTGCGTCGAAACTGGGAACATCGAAAGTACCGGAAGTGGTGTGTCGCTTCCTAATCGATCGAATTTCAAACTGCGGTTAATCAACCTACCGATAACTGCAATTCTACTAAACCCTCGAACACTGACCAACGCACGAACGATTAGAATACCTGGAGACCACGTTAAAAAAACGAGTGTAACAATTGATCGTGCTGACGACAGTCGGAGGGTTCGAGCGACTTCTCACTTACCCTCGGAAGTGTTTGGCGATGAAACCGGAAGGAAGGGCGAGGAAAGCGGAAACAGCGAATACATCGGAAGTAGTACGAACTTCTACCGTGAATACAAATAAAACGTGAAGTGAAGAACTGGTACGATGGTACGGAACAAACGGCCTGTAGCTCGCTCTCGGAAATTTTCTGCAACCAAACCAGAAACAGCGGCGCTACCGGAAGTGGCGTATCGTATCGAAAACAGCGGAATGTTGGTCTGTTTAGCCTTACAGAACAAGCGACCTGTAGCTGTCGCTTACAAAACGTTCGTATTTAAAACTGCGGTTATTCACCTAATCAATAACTGCGATTGTACGAGAATTTACACCACGGACAACCTCACGAACGGCTGCGATGTCTGGAGGATACCTAAATGACGAATATCACAATCGATCGTGCTGATGGCGGTCGGAGGGGTCGAACAACTCTACTTGCTCTTCCCGGAAAAGAGGGCAAAAGGGGGAAAGGGGAAAACGGAACGGAAAAGGGGGAAAGGGCGGGAAACAAAGGGGAGGAAGGCGGGAACAACGAAGATAGCGGAAACAGCGAGGAATGTGGAAACGGTGAGGAATGCGGAAACAACGAAGAAACATTCTAACATGCATCACCTAAAATGGTTATGATGCAAAATACTGCGTGTGAACTGATCGTATAGACAAGCGGTCTCTAGTTTCCTTTCTGAACTGTTCTGCGACGAAACTAGCAACAACGAGACAACCGGAAGTTGCATGTCGCGGCCAATACGTTCGGATTTGAAACATTGGAGTACTGGTCTGATTCGATCGTCCGCAACAAGCGGGCTGTGAAACGGTGAGAAAAGCGGAAACGGCGAGAAAAGCGAAACGGCGAGGAAAGCGGAAACCGGGCGAAAGGGGGGAAAAACGGGAAAAGGCGAGGAAAGGGCGGCGAGGAAAGCGGAAACGGCGAAGAAAGCGGGAACGGCGAGGAAAACGTCAACAACGAGGGAAACGGAAACAGTGAGGAAAGCGGAAACGGAGAGGAAAGCGGGAACAACGAGGAAACATGATAACATGCAACTTCCAACATGGTTACGGTTGAGTGTTGAACTGATCGTGCAGCACAAGTTTTCGTTCTCGAAACTGTTGTGCGACGAAACCGGAAACAACAAAGCTACCGGAACTGGCTTGTTGTTTCCAAAGCGTTCGAATTTCAAACTGTGGAGTGTTCGTCTGATTCGATCGTACAGAAAAAACGGCCTGTAGCTCGCTCTTGGAAGTGTTCTGTGACGAAACCGGAAACAACAAAGCTGCCGGAAATTGTGTGTAGTTTCGAAAGCGTGCGAAATTCAAACTGCAATGTGTTGCTACGATTCCATTGTACGAAAGAAGCTGTCTCTAGCTCGCTCTTGGAAGAATTCTGCAACGAAACCGGAAGTAGTGTGTCGCTTCGAAAACTGCGGAATGTTGGTCTGATTAATCATACAGAACAAGCGACATGTAGCTGTCGCGTATAAAACTTTGCATTTCAAACTAAAGGTTATTTAACCAACCGATAACTGCAATTGTACGAGAACTTACACCACTGACAACCTCACGAACGGCTGCGATGTCTGGAGGATACCTAAATGACGAATATCACAATCGATCGTGCTGATGGCGGTCGGAGGGGTCGAACAAACTCTTACTTGCTCTCGGAAGAGTCAAAGAAAGGGTAACGGCGAGGAAAGCGGAAACGGCGACGAAAGCGGAAACGGCGAAAAGAAAGCGGAAACGATGAAGAAAGCGGAAATGGCGAGGAAAGCGCAAACGGCGAGGAAAGCGCAAACAACGAAGAAACATGCTAACATGCAACATCCAAAATGGTTATGATGCAAAATGCTGAGTGTGAACTGATCGTACATAACAAGCGGTCTCTAGTTTCCTTTCTGAAGTGTTCTTCGACGAAACTACCAACAACGAGGCAACCGGAAGTTGCATGTCGCGGCCAATACGTTCGGATTTCAAACATTGGAGTATTTGTCTGATTCGATCGTCCGCAACAAGCGGGCTGTGAAACGGCGAGAAAAAAACCGGGGGAAAAGGCGAGGAAAAAAGGGGGGAAAACCGGGGCCCCAGGAAAGGCCGGGGAAAAACCGGGGGGGCCCCAATAACGGGAAACGGCGAGAAAAGCGGAAACAACGAGGAAACATGATAACATGCAACTTCCAAAGTGGTTATGGTGCAAAACGCTGAGTGTTAAACTGATCGTGCAGCATAAGTTTTCGTTCTCGAAACTGTTCTGCGCTGACACCGGGAACAACATAGCTACAGGAATTGGCGTGTCGCTTCCAAAGCGTTCGAATTTCTAACAGTGGAGTGTTCGTCTGATTCGATCATACAGAAAAACGGGCCTGTAACTCGCTCTTGGAAATGATCTGTGACGAAACCGGAAACAACAAAGCTGCCGGAAATTATGTGTCGTTTCGAAAGCGTGCGAATTTCAAACTGCAATGTGTTGCTACGATTCCATTGTACGAAAGAAGTTGTCTCCATCTCGCTCTAGGAAGCGTTCTGCGACGAAACCGAAAGGAATGAATTGACCGGAAGTGGTGTGCTGCTATCAAAGTGTTCGAATTTCATACAAGTTTCCGATTGTTGGTCTGATTCGATCATGCGGAACAAGCGATCTGTAGTTCGTTCTCCGAAATGTTCTGCGATGAAATTGGAAGCAGTGAAGCAACCGGAAGTGGTGTGTCGCTTCCCTATCGGAAGTGGTGTGTCGCTTCCCTACCGGAAGTGGTGTGTCGCTTGCGCAGCACTTGTATTTCAATCTGGCTGTGTAATGTTCTGATTCGATCGTGCGGAACTAGAAGTGGTCGTTCGTGAAACCGAGAAAACACGGAATGAACGTTCATAACGAAGAAGTAGATGTCAACTACAGTGCTACCAGAGCAGAATGTTTACGTCAGTGTGGATCGTCGGAAGGGATCGTTGTTGAACACGAATCCGCACAAAATAAGCGGTGCTTCTGGAAAGCAGTAGTTTGCATTGATGAGTAATGTTTGTGTCGGAACTATGTTGACTTGCCAATTTCAAAGACATTTGTTATAGTATGATGTTGCATCGTGTCTGCCAGAACATTGCTATGTATGATGTGCTGTGAACAGATAACAATAGCCCCGACAGTGCGTGCCATTTACATTTGTAGCCCTGCACGCTTTATAACTTGTTACTTAGTATTTTTGTCAGCGGATAATTTCCCTCGACAAATGATCCGAAAGCACTCATTCGTTGTTAATTCCTATAAGAAAACATAGCCAGCTACGATCACCTATCTCTGATTTACTTATTGTCCGTTGCCAAAACGTATTGCTCAGTTCCGATGTCATTAAAACGTACATTTACAACCTCGTTTATTTACCATAGGCCTTCAGTCATTCAGTAGACAACTGAAATATTGACCGACTCCCAGGTTGATTAACCATTTTGTCTCGATGCGCCCCTGAGCTAGGCTTCCAAGGATTTTAGGGTAACATACGTTATATTATATGTTTAAAACAAGCTGTACTGTGGTATAGGCATTACTTTTTAGTGGTTTACATAATTATCCAGTGAGAGATTAAATATCACAAGTGAGAGTGGCATTAGGTCGCTCAAGTGTTCAACTGTACGTCACACGCTTCCATTAGTTTACAACACCCCCGCCCCTGCCCCTGCCCCTGCCCCTGCCCCTGTCCATGCCCCTGTCCATGCCCCTGCCCCGTGGGGGTGAGGGGAGAGTGAGGTTGCGGGTTGGGGTGAGGGCGCGGGTGGGGATGAGGGTGAGGAGGAGGGTTCGGGTAGTGGTGAGGGTGGGGTAGGGGTGCGGGTAGGGGTGAGGGTGGGGGTGAGGTGGGGATGAGGGTGCGGGTAGGGGTGAGGGTGGCGATCATACTTATATTGCTTTAGATTGTTGTCAGTTTTGAGGTGGACTTCAAGAAGTATGCATTGGAAATATGTTTGAACAGTTTGTAATCATTCATAGGTTTACATGTTTCTACATATCATAATCTGTTTCAACAAAAAGGCACTGGAAATATATGTAGGATAGTTTGTAATCGTCGGTAGATATCTACGCGTGTCGCTATTTCAAGCACGTCTTCATACAATTGAACATGTTGTCGTCAAATTGACATGCACTCCAACTAGAAAAACAAACGGTGTTATCTGAGTTGTCTTTCTGGTAGTACGCAGCGATAGAGACACGTATGCAAGTCACCGAGTGCACTGCGCAACACTGAGTTATATTGCTTATGAAAGTAAACAACATATAAACCTTTGCTTGAGTTACCGACATATATTTCATGCATTTGTCACTCGTAAAACAATATAAAACACAACAGTTGCTGAATAGTAGCAGCATGGTGTATAATAATCCCTATGTGCCTACGAATGTGGTATTAACTCAAAGTTTGAAACGTTTATACATTTGGCGTGTGTAATACGTAGGCATTGCTGAACCCACCGTCGCACGCCAGGGGTCGCTGCGGCCGATGACGTCAGTATCAGCTCTTCTTTTTCATTGGGCTTGAGACTTACCTTACAAAAAGACCTCTTTTAACATCAGCCAAAGACATCACCCACGGGGAGTGTGGTCGGCCCCCAATGATGTGATATAATTTTTGTGTGATTTCAGCAGCACGCTGGTCGTGTCACGTGCAGTGTTTAGGATATGAATGTGTCATTCATTATACACGAGTATTGGGATTCCCACCAGTCGTGTATCCATCTTCAAATCGGGGCGTGTATTTGCGGTGGTGCTACGGCAGACACAGTAGCGATTGGCGAAGTCAATTGCTATAACACTGTGACGGTCCGATATTGCACAAACAACAAATCGGCACCAATCATTACTAAGTTTTTTATTGTGGTCTTACTGTTGTGTGACATGTGTGTATATACATCATATTGTGTCTATGTATATTTGTATTGTTAGTAATAGACTGACACACTGTTTGTTTTGTTTAGATTTGATTTTCCATTATAATTATTTAAATGTAATTATAACCAACACTTAGTAATTAAATCATGAAAATGAAATTTCACAAAAATAAAGACTATAACAATAGCCATCACCAGTGGTGCTGCCATATTGTGGTTGGTAGCGACATTAAAATGTAAAATTAGATATGTATCTTCTCTTAATTAGCCTGTCAATGGGTATTTCGGCTTCCGGCGGGTCTTCTTTACCAAGTTTACCAGCGCGTTCAGTTCTATCTTGAAAATGTTGGCCCTTATCGTTGCAACCGAAATTCAGCTATTTCTGAACGAAAATCATGTTCGCTTCCCTACGGCTACACGCCGGGTACACGAAGCGGATGTAAACATCGCGACGCGCCACCTGGCGATTATTTTAACGGAATTTTAAATACAGATCTGCCGCTCAATGAACCAAACATTCGCTACGTCACACATCAGTCAAAATGGCGCGACTTACGAACTTTGATAGAAAAGGTGTTCAGATTTTTTTTACTAATAAACCACTGACTTTAAAAATGTGATTACCATTCAGAATAGTTCGTTTTTATTAACTCTTTCACGTGCATAGCATGTAACTTTTCCCTTTTGGTTCCCTTTAAATAAGAACTTGCCTTTAGTACTGAACGTACATATAAATTCTTCCCTTCTCCAAATAACCCATGTAAGATGGGGTCAGATCATCTGAAAACTAAGTTTGAAATGCATTTCGAATGTCGCTGATGTAGGCTGTAGGATGTAGGGTGTTTGGACTATTTTATAAACATTATAAATAAATAATATATTTTGAAGATACAATAAATTGTCACGCCATTGCTATTGTATTCGGCTGTGCTGTACATGCAGTGTTATAAAACTGAGAATATGGTTCAAGTGAAGTTCAACGTGCTTATATAAAATAAGAGCAGTGATAACAACATTAATAAGGTAAATTACTAATCCATCCCATTGGGGGGGGGGCTGGTGGACCCGCTGTTGACATGTTGCATGCAATTACAATGATCAAATAAAATTTACAAATGCACATCAGAGTCACCGAATTACAAAATATTTTTTAATATATGTTGGCGACGTTGTAACACCAAAGTCAAACTAACGGGAAAATCTCAAACCAAAACACTCGTTACGCTGTCGCGCTTACATTTTCCCGATCGTTATAAACCTTCCGATTGACGTTTCTGCGCATGCGCGATAAATGTAAAATCATCAATATGCAGCGAAACGACAAAGCATTTTTGGTATAAATGTCACGGGCTGTTCATAAAACTCTCCTGTGATGATTACTGTGAAGAGTTGCTTAAAATGTCGTTCAATACAATAGCATCTTACGTTTGTTTAAATCACTGTCACGGATTATGGCGCAACTACAGTCACATGATTTACGCTTGCTATCAAAACATGTCTCAAGACTTGTTTGTCTCTTGTTAATTTGCAATAAATAACTTTGCTGAGAGGTTATATATACATCCTAGCAAACACCCCGTAGTATTTATATTCGCTGCACATTACTGATTTTACATTTATTGCGCATGCGCAGAAACGTCAATCGGAACGTTTATAACCCCGGAAAAAATAATGTAAACGCTACTCATGGTATTACTTTGCCGTTGGCGTTAGTCGTACCTTCAGTTTGTCAGTAGTTTAACTAGTCTTAATGTTTAGATCACGTTGATATATTCGCTACATTTCGCAGGTCATTTGCGAATATTCGTACCGTGACTATTTCCAGAATAGCACTTACAACAAACTCGTTACCTACGATGTTATCTACAAAATAGTGGCGCCGATAAGTTTCGTAAGTCACTCGAGAAAATGGGACCGCATCGCAGGTAGAAACGAGAGTGTTCTATAAACAGTGCCAGACACAAACATCGTTCTAGTCGCTCGGCTGCGTTGTAACGATTACATTTATTCGGCGTTATAAACGTTCCAGTTGACGTTTTTGCGCATGCGCGATTAATATAAAGTCATCCAAAACAAAGATAAGACTTTACAACAGTAATGTGAAGTTCATCCTACTGTATGGCTCAGAGTGCTGGCGAATGGTAAAAGGGGACATGGCGACAATCAGTAATGGCCTAGCTGAAAGAGATGGGGTTGTCGTGGGGTGAGGCCCAGGCCTCAGCAAAAGACAGGACCTTGTGGTAAGTCATTATTGGAAATTACTTCTATTTGCTTATTTGTATTCAGATTTTTATTTTGAACAGGATTTTCTGTATATATATTACATGTGCCTTCTTGGGGTTTGTACGTTTGTATTTTAGTATTATGCTGTAACGAAAATAATTGTAAAATGACCTAACTGTTATATTCTGATTCTATTGAATGTTCATCATATGTTGACCTTTGTTTTGACCTTACTGCATGACTTTCGGTTTGGGACCAGTCAAAAATGACCTTTCCCTTGACCTTCTTGCACGACCTTGACCTACAAATGACCTGAAACATATTCCAGATTATCAGACATGTTTGCAAACCATACAATAGAGACATCATTGAATTTGGCAAAGTAGTTCCAGAGATATGCAATTTTCTGTATTTTCCATGAGAGACGGCGACCATCTTGGATTTTGGGCCTTATCGGTGTCTAAAAATGTGTAACCCAAGATTTTTGTTTAGTTCATACCCAAATAAAGTCAAATCAATCACTATCTCACTTTGGGCATCCGATTCCTACGGAAAGTACATCCCAGTCTACACTATAATGTGCTGCTAAACAGACCGCCATTGACGTTGGAAGTGGACACTGGAGCCGCGACATCGCTTGTCAACGAAGAGACGTGTAGAACATTGTGGAGAGATCCTCCATTTATGGAGCCTGCCCATGAAACCTTATGATCTTACCAGGGGGAGAAAATACCTCTCGGAGATCAGACAGCTAATGTCCATGTACTCATCGTCCAAGGGAAACGAGCAAAATTTTCGGAAACGTCTGGTACGTGGAAGGATCGGGCTAAACTAAGGATCCATCAGGATAGGAACGTAATTAGAGGACATATTTATCTTGTACGCTGATGTGTTCAGAGAAGGTTTGTAATAACTGAAGGGTACTTACCAAAGTGAGGATTGACATCGCTGTACCTGCACAGCCATGTTTCTACAAGCACAGAAACATCGCCTATGGTCTCCGTGAACGGATAGAATCTGAATTGAATTGCTTGGAGAACGAATGTGTGATTGAACCAGTCAAGTAGTCAGGATGTGCAGTACTCATGTTGAAATCTGATAAGTCATCAGTACGCATGTGTGAAGACTATAAGATGACGCTTTTATTACCTAAATTTGAGCAAGTTTATGTAATTAATTAACGGCGTTTTACTAACCTCAGAACAATCGTCGATTATACGCGAACAATCGATTAACGTCCGACTAATTTAAAGCCCCGTACAAACTCTAAAACCAGTAAATCCCACGAACGTTTAGCATCCGTGTGCAAAGCGCCAGGTATTAGAAAACAACGCTTAACACGTGCGCGCGTACACACCAACACCGAGCTATGTCTACGCGCAAGCACAATTGATTTTTTATGAAAACTTGTTTTCATTTGGAACTTCAACAATAAAGACAGTTGAAAATAGGCAGTTTGTTTTCATCGGTAAACTTCTGTAAATGTTCTGTGTTAGAAATCGCCAAAACTGATTTTTTAACCATTTAGTACCACTTAGATATATAGTAGACTGCAGTAGACTGCATAAGATTGCATTACTTAGTAAAATTCAATCCTACGTGGATTCAAGAAAAGGCAATTGTGTGTGCCTGTATTCTATACATATTCGAAGAATCGCTTGGTTTGTTTATTTGCAATGGAGATAAAGAAGATACGATTGCAAATTAAATATACTTGCCACCCATACCTAAATGTTTACGTTCTTTTGTCACGTTTCCACACCTACGGCGATTACGTATATTTGTTTAGCCTAGGGTAGCTATACGTCTGCGGATTAGTGTTTTGTAAATAGAGTCTTACTTTAGCTTGTTTATGAGCAGCTGTATGTTCACATAAACTCAAGATAAACACGTGATCTTGTAAAATAAACCCTGGCGTCCTCAAAATGTGATTGCTTATTGTTTAATTTTAGTCTGTTGTGAAGCACGATGACCTTCCCAACCATCAACAGTTTCTGGACGTGGTGACGATTGAGGCCAGAAGTATTAGACTTGCACGTGCAGGATTGATCATCGGCGAGATATGGATTTGCAAGTGAATTCATCTGCACTAGCGAATATTTTACATTGAAGTAAAGTATGTTTATTTCGAACAAATTAATAGTCCATGTATACATAAAATACAATACAATTAAAAAAATAAAAAGTACAAAACTTTAAAAACAACTGCAGCAATTACTAATAATAAATAAGTGGGTAATAAAAATAAATAAATAGGTCATGAAATAAAATTTAAAAAGTAATTAAAATAATTATAAACAATAGGGTAAATAATACAACACAATATTATGTGTACAATAGAGATATCCAGTATGTGTATATCGAGCTTCTAAAATGTATATCAGTATGAAAGTATTTGGCAAATAAAGGGTTTTCAGACTGATGAAGACGACATAAAAGGGTAAATATAGATGAATGACTGCGTTCATTAAAATATATAATATAGTTGGTGGCAAACATAAAACTTGCACTACACCTTGGTAAGTACAACTCTGAGACTGTTGGTAACGCTTTTCAAGTTCAGATTTTTGAATTTGCATCAAAGACGAGAAATGTACATTGGACCACAGTATGCTTGAAATAAAGTAATTTTGTGGAAGTACTGCAAAGACAACATTTGCGAGCTAAAACATTAGCTTGTGCATAAAGCTTTTTTTTCCCGGCAATGTCGTCATCATCAGTAAGACTGTTGTTGGTTATGTGACCAAGATATTTACATTTCGTAGTATAAGGTAAAGGATGATTACTGAGATTGTCACAGTGAATGTTTTTCATATCCTAGGGTTTGCTGTCAATAACCATACGATAGGACTTGTTGGCATTATAAGTAATATTAAACAATTCGCCACACTTGACACAACAATCTGTAAGTTTTCTCAAAACAAGCAACACTGGATGAAAAAATACAGAGGTCATTAGCATACATCAAGTGGTTGATTAAGGTGCCTGCATAAAGACAAACAATTTGTACTTTGTTGAGATTTACACGTAAGTCATCCATGTACACATTGAAAAGTCGAGGTGAAAGGATACCACCCTTTTAACGCCAGTTAAAACAGTAAAAAAGCTAGAAAATCCCTGACACCATCTGATGGTAATTTTTGGGTGCTGTACCAGTGGCATAGAATACGTACAATAAAAACGGGACAGCCACGGTCAATTAATTTACCGAATAACTTGCTGTGGTTTACTTTGTCAAATGCTTTGGAGACATCCAACATGGTAACATACATAGAGGAGCCATTCGTAATACAGTTTTGAAAAGGTTCTTTTAACCAAAATATAAGCATCTCAGTAGAGTGCTGCTTTTAAAATCCAAATTGGTTGGCACATGTAGTGAGAAATGGGGTCGCCCTGGATAATATTAATGATTAAAAAGTTTGCTAGCAACTGTGGCAAAGGCAATGGGTCTATAATTGCTATTATCTGACAAAACACCAGATTTATTTTTAATGATTGGAGCCATCATTGTATCAGCTAAGAAACCATACATTAACAGACTACTGTATAACAGTGACATAAGGACATGTAGTTTTTCATTAGCATATTTAAAATGTTCATTACTAGTATGGTCGTAACCAGAGGCTTTTCCAACTGGCATATTTGATATTATTTCTTGTAGTTCTTTATCTTTAACAACCATATTTTCATTAAATTTAATATTGCTACAATGTGTCTGTGTATATTCTCACGTATGTATATGTGCATGTAACATACATGTTTATGTTTATGTGTGTGTGTGCGTGTGCGTGTGCGTGCGCGTGCGCGTGCGCGCGTGCGCGTGCGCATGTTTTAATATGCCTACATTGTCCCGTGAAATTAAACAGTGTAAAAACAAACAATGTGACACTGACGAATCTTGCAGATAGCTTACTCTCTCGGTGTATCTCAGTCTCCAAGCTGTTGCTGACACTTTTTTACCTTCCGACATATGCCACAGTCTGCTTCGTGTACACAAGCGTTGCCAAGGCAATTATCAAGTGTGTGATCAAGGACATGACGTTCCATGGTCGGCACATTCTATTCTCACGAGGCTACAGACATAAGAAGGAATGGCAGCATTATCTTGGGATATTTTGCCCGCCGCCATTGTTTTGAAGAAGCGTTTCCTGTTTCACTCTGACACCTGAAACAATTCAAAACTGCTACAAAAAGACGCTTTTCAAGACGATGGCGATGATGAAGCAGCTTATCCGCAAGATGTATAGAGGTGCAGTATGCTGGACTATTGGCGCGGACGAGTCAGCAACAACTTCGACTACGCCATAAGTGACGAGCAGATCGTCATGAACCTACAACAGACCGGTCTAATAGATGCAGACGGTCAGTTTACTGAGCGACTATGAGGACAGCGAAGTCTCGGTGGCTGACGGTTAGATACGAAAACTCGGTTACGTGCCCATGCTGCTTTACGGACGCAGACAACGTGGTTTTATGCTCAGCAACTGTGAGTTCGAAGAATTGAGCAACAAATGCGACGCAACTCTAATGAAGCAGTCGCAACAATGACCTGCACATAGTAAGACGACTGACTTCTACATAATAGTACGCTTTGTCGTTGGAGACACATACCAAAAGAAGCACAGAACTACATGCATTCTACGATTGCGTAAATGTAACTTAGTCTTAAGCTATAACGTTGGAGGATCGTATCAAAATAAAGAATGTTCTACGCAATCTATAATAATAATAATATATTTATTTGGTATAGCGCCACATCCATAATCGTTCGTGACTCTTCACAACATATTACAATTTAAAAGACATAACAAGATATATGTATACAATATGACAAATATTAGTGTTTTAAAATAAATGTAAAAAAATATGTATAGGTATATAAATAAATAAAATTAGTACGGTATTAAATAGCGTAGCACTTTTAAATATATAAATAAATTACGTTAAATCTACTACTCCGTATTGTTGTCAGAAGTTAATAATGTTATAATTTATTCATGCCTAAATGAAGCCAGAAATAGTCTAATACGGTATACATTTGTGTTTGCAGACATCACCATCTACAAAACTGCCGTAGTATCCGGTCATGTTCAGGCGTGATTCACAGGTACCTAAGAGATGTGAAAGGAGAGCCTTTGGTGTTAGCGCTGGAACATGTCATCTTCGGTTAAGCCAGATTTTCGCGTAACTCGGATTAAATATCTTGGTTCCATTTAATCCAACTGATGCAAGGTTTACTGTATATCACGTTTCCTTCGAGGACGTGTCACGTGTCCAATAGCTAGGACACCTTCGAGTATATAAACCGCTGGCTAGACCGATAATATTCATCCACAACTTCTGAGGTGTCCAGAACGTACCAGGCTGAATTCAAGCAAAATGTAAGTAGGCGCTGCAGGGCAATTAAACATACGCAATTTACACGCCCTAAAACGACTTTGGCGGAGTTGACAACGAGCGGACTACTGTAAATGATTCCTGCTCTTTTGGTCTGTTTGAACTGATAAGTTGTTACACGCTTGTCTTCAAGCAAACTAGGGTCGCATCACTTCATAGAAAACAATGGTCTAAAATGATAAAACAGACATATTGAAGAAATGCGTAGTTATTACAAGTATATACCGTACGAGCTGACGTCTTTGGCTGATCGTGCATTACTATGGTGAGTTAGTGATGGATGTGTTGGTCTTTGACCACTTGTGACGTCACCAAGTGTATGTCACTTATCGTTACTTGTTGCAGGATTGGCAAACTCGTCGTGTTGCTGTTGGTCGTTGCCTTAGTGGCGCAGGCGAATGCCAGGATAAGCAGTAAGTCACGTTTATGTCTAAATGTGTGCTCAGAGAACAAGAGAAACGCACACAGAATGTGCACACATACGTAAAAGTTACATATGCTCGTGCGCATGTCAGATGTTGTATTTTTAACATAATACATTCATATAGTATAGGCCTTATTAGATTTATAGTGGCTGGCGTTCAAGTAGCTTTGTCCGGTTAGCTTTAGCAGCTGTTTGTTTGAGAATTTCATAGACCTAAGTCATCGTCTCTAAAGACTGATAATTTAACACTGCCTTGCAATGAGGAAACAGTTCTTTAGATTCATAAGCATGTATTTTTAAAATAGAAGAAAGATTTTTATCATGAATATTATTTGGCATGAAGTGTACTAAGCGAGCATTGTTCCATCGACTTCTTGCAGGATGTGGCGGGCGCGTGTACAGCCCGAGGTCTAAGATCTGTTGCGGTGGCGTGCTCTACTACAAGCGGTCGAGTATGGCGTGCTGTGGGTCCAGCGCCTACGCCACCAGACACTCCCAGTGCTGCAAGGGAAGGATTATCCCCAAGTTCAGGCGTTGTTGAGGCGTCTCGGCGACTCACGTGTGCGGATGTAGTAGGAACTTACAATAAATATGACATTCATTTCTTGTCATATGTAAATATCTGGACAATGTAGTATGCAATAAAAAATGGTTTGTCACAATATATTGCTGTACCTTGTATCTATTAGAAAGAGTTTGTATACTGATGTGTTTAGTTAATAATTAGTGTAGTATTCACAGATTATAATTCGTGTATACACACTATATCGACAACAACATCGCGAGCGACCCGCAGTTAACATGTAACAAGATCACTTATTGGGTGAACAGTTAATGATCCCCGCCATTCACGGGGGACGAACACAAAATATCAGTTCAACAGTGCTTATGTCTTGTAATGCGCACGGCTGCATTTTAAACATTGTTGTCTAATTAGTTATAAATAAAATTTAAAAAATAACGATCGTTGATTGAAATCTCAAACAGACTAAAGGTTTTAAAGTCGTCTATTTTTAATTAAATATCGCGTTATAGAAACGTCGATGGTAGTACGTCAGTCGGATTGGAACTAGTGAAAACAGGTGGCCCGTACTGGCCCGACAGCTTCAAAACACGCGTCGATCCAATGTCAAGTCATGAGTGATTATAATAGTTTGCAAAATGAGGGGCCTTGGATTAAAAGTGCGCATTGTAACAAAAGCAATTTATGTAGTCGATGTTCCATTGTGTAGTTGGAACTTCATATCGTAATTTTTTATGTTAACAAGCAGCAACATTTCACGTTGTGAAGTTACTAATTGAATGCCAACGCGTCATCATCATACTAATGAGGTAGGCCTACGACTGTTTCATTACTGCTTCCTCAGAGTAGGAAGCCACGTGTTGGTATTTCTTATGTTGATACTATGTGTCACACATGCACCGCACGGCACGGCACGGCACGGCACGGCACGGCACGGCACGACACGGCACGGCACGACACGGCACGACACGACACGACACGGCACGACACGACACGACACGGCACGGCACGTCACGACACGGCACGGCACGACACGGCACCGCACCGCACCGCACCCCAAACCACGCACGCACGCACGCACGCACGCACGCGCACGCACATACACTCACACACACACACACACACACCCACACACACACACACATACACACGCGCGCGCGCGCGCGCGCGCTGCAGCCAAATCCTACTCAGACTACCTAAATAACCATATTGGATAAAGTCTAAAAACAAACCCAAAACAAGTCTGGTCATTCATCATAGCAAACAAACGAGAATGCATTGGCATCCCTACATTGCAAACAAATGGCAAAATAATCACAAATGATCGCGATAAGGCAAGTACCCTTTTCAACCAATTCAGCTCCGTGTTTACCCAAAAAATCTACCCCATCTCCAAACTAGCTCCATCCGTCTACTCCGATACCCCCTTCCTCGAAATTGGGTAGACGGAATAGTTAAGCAACTGAAAAACCTAAATCAAAATAAAGCTACAGGCCCAGATGAATTACCTGCTAGGGTCTTCAAAGAGACTGCAGCAGAAATAGCCCCAATTATCACACAAATTTTTCAGCAGTCATACAACACTTCCAAACGACTGGCTCCAGGCACTAGTAACACCAATACACAAAAAGAGCCTAAAATCAGACCCTGCTAATTACAGACCAATTTCATTAGCATGCATCCTCTGCAAAGTGATTGAGCACATTATATACTTATCAACGTGTGGAAACACTTACACAAACACAACATCATCATCCACTTCCAACACGGTTTCCAGTCAAGGTTGTCTTGTGAGTCCCCACTCATCGAGACAGTCCATGACTGGATAACGGCTATAGATAGGGGGAGGGGGAGGGATAGGGATAGGGGGAAGGGGGGAGGGGGGGGAGGGGGAGGGGGAGGGGAGGGGGAGGGGGAGGGGGAGGGGGAGGGGGAGGGGGAGGGGGAGGGAGACGGAGACGGAGAGGCTACAGCTTTTATGGCATTGTTTGTGTGAAGACCACGGAGCCTAATCTTGACTGGGAGTCAGTGTGAGCGGAAACGCCCATCGTCTTGTCCATTGTGTCGTCGGGCTGCTGCGGATTGACAGTGAGCGGGAAACGGGGGACCGCCGCTCATCCGCAATAGTCTCGACAACGTCGTCGCCGTGATGTCAAGGGACCCATGGTAGAAGCGTGCACGTCGCGGGTCCTGCCAGTTATTCAACTGCAATTCTACCACAACCTCCACACACTGACCAACCAACCAACTTACGAACGGCTACGACATCTGGAGAACACACGAATGACGAGTGTCACAACCGACGGAAGTGACGTACTGATGCGGTCGTACGGGACGAGCGCCATGTTACTCGCTCTCGGACTTGCGCTGCGTCGAAACTGGGAACAACGAAAGTACCGGAAGTGGTGTGTCGTTTCCTAAACGTTCGAATTTAAAACTGCGGTTAATCAACTGACTGATAACTGCAATTCTACTAAACCCTCGAACACTGACCAACGCACGAACGGTTAGAATACCTGGAGACCACTTGAAAGACGAGTGTAACAATTGATCGTGCTTATGACAGTCGGAGGGTTCGAGCGACTTCTCACTTACCCTCGGAACTGTTTGGCGATGAAACCCGAAGGAAGGGCCAGGAAAGCGGAAACAGCGAATAAATCGGAAGTAGAACGAACTTCTACCGTGAATACAGAACAAAACGTGAAGTGAAGAACTGGTACGATGGTACGGAACAAACGGCCTGTAGCTGGCGGTCTCTTTTCTGCAACCAAACCAGAAACAGCGGAGCTACCGGAAGTGGCGTATCGTTTCGAAAACTGCAGAATGTTGGTGTGATTAATTATACAGAACAAGCGACCTGTAGCTGTCGCTTACAAAACGTTCGAATTTCAAACTGTGGTTATTTAACCGACCGATAATTGCAAATGTACGAGAACTTACACCGCTAACAACCTCACGAACGGCTGCGATGTCTGGAGACTACCTAAGTGACGAATATCACAACCTATCGTGCTGATGGCGGTCGGAGGGGTCGAAAAACCTCTCACTTGCTCTCGGAAGAGTCAAAGAAAGCGGAAACGGCGAGGAAAGCGGAAACGGCGAGGAAAACGTGAACAACGAGGAAAGCGGAAACGGCGAAGAAAGCGGAAACAGCGAGGAAAGCGGAAACGGCGAGGCAGGTTGAAACAACGAAGAAACATGTTAACATGCAACATCTAAAATGGTTATGATGCAAAATGCTGAGTGTGAACTGATCGTATAGAACAAGCGGTCTCTAGTTTCCTTTCTAAAATGTTCTTCGGCGAAACTAGCAAAAACGAGGCAACCGGAAGTCGCATGTCGCGGCCAATACGTTCGGATTTCAAACATTGGAGTATTGTCTGATTCGACCGTTCGCAACAAGCGGGCTGTGATTCGTTCTCGGAACTGTTCTGTGACGAAACCGGGAACAACAAAGCTACCGGAATTGGCGTGTCGTTTCTAAAGAGTTCGAATTTCAAGTTGTAGAGTGTTGGTCTGATTCGATAATACAGTAAACCGGTCTGTAGCTCGCTCTTGGAAGTATTCTGCGAGGAAAGCGGAAACAACGAAGCTACCGGAAATTGTGTGCCGGTTCAAAAGTGTGTGAATTTACTTTCCATTGTACGAAAGAAGTCGTCTCCAGTTCGCTGTCAGAAATGTTTGGCGATGAAACCGGAAAGGCGGGGAAATTAGAATGGTGTGTTGGTCTGACAAATCATACAGAACAAGCGACCTGTAGCTTGTTCTCGGAAGTGTTCTGTGTCGGACCTGGAGCTTGTTCTCGGAAGTATTCTGTGTCGAAACTGGGAACAAGAAGGCTACCGGAAAGTGGTGTGGTGCTAACAAAACGTTCACTTTTCAAACTGCGGTTATTCAACCGACCGATAACTGCAAATGTACGAGAACTTACACCACTGACAACCCCACGAACGGCTGCGATGTCTGCAGACTACCTAAATGACGAATATCACAACCGATCGTGCTGGTGGCGGTCGGAGGGGTCGAACAACATCTCACTTGCTCTCGAACGAGTCAAAGAAAGCGGAAACGGCGAGAAAAGCTGAAACAGCGAGGAAAACGGAAATGGCGAGAAAGGCGGAAAGCGGAAACGGCGAGGAAAGCGGAAACAACCAGGAAACACGATAATATGCAACTTCAGCTTCTGCGACGAAACCAGGAATAACAAAGCTACCGGAATTGGCGTGTCGCTTCCAAAGCGTTCGAATTTCAAACAGTGAAGTGTTCGTCTGATTCGATCATACAGAAAAACCGCTCTTGGAAGTGTTTTGTGACAAAACCGGAAACAACGAAGCATCCGGAAATTGTGTGTTGGTTCCAACGCGTGCGAATTTTAAACTGCAATGTGTTGAAACCGAAAACAATGAAGCTACCGGAAGTGGTGTGCTGTTATCAAAGTGTTTGAATGTCATACAAGTTTCCGATTGTTGGTCTAATTCGATCATGCGGAACAAGCGATCTATAGTTCGTTCTCAGACATGTTCTGCGATGAAATTGGAAGCAGTGAAGCAACCGGAAGTGGAATGTCGCTTCCGGAGCACTGGTATTTAAAACTGCGGTGTGTTGATCTGATTCGATCGTGCGCAAGTCTCTAGCTCAAATATTTCGCGACGAAACATGGAACAACGAATCGTGTTGCCAGCTGTTTTGCTGAACGAGCGGTCTTTTGCTAGCCCTCGGAATTCTTGTGTAATGAAATGGGGAACAACGTGGCTGCTGGAACAAATCTACAGTACTCAGGCTTCCAAGGTGATTGAAGTAGAAACTGCCGAGTTGAATGCTTGAACGGAACGAGCCGCACCTCACTCGCGGTTGGAAGTGTACCGCGAGGACATCGGGAACAGCGTGGCCACCGGAACTAGTCTACAGCGTCCAAAGCGACAGCGGTGCCTGTCCACCAAATCGACAGCAGCAGAGTAGAGCAAAGTGTGTGATGGTCTCGTTGTTCCTGTCCACCAGACGGGTACTGTCTGTCCCGTCGGAAGTGGTCGTTCGTGAAACCGATAAAACACGGAATGAACGTTCATAACGAAGAAGTAGATGTCAACTACAGTGCTACCAGAACAGAATGTTTACGTCAGTGTGGATCGTCGGAAGGGATCGTTGGTGAACACGAAACCGCACAAAATAAGCGTTGCTTCTGGAAAGCAGTAGTTTGCATTGACGATTAGTGTTTGTGTCGGAACTATGTTTACTTGTCAATTTCAAAGACATTTGTTATAGTATGATGTTGCATCGTGTCTGCCAGAACATTGCTATGTATGATGTGCAGTGAACAGATAACAATAGCCCCGACAGTGCGTGCCATTTACATTTGTAGCCCTGCACGCTTTATAACTTGTTACTTAGTATTTTTGTCAGCGGATAATTTCCCTCCACAAATGATCCGAAAACACTCATTCGTTGTTAATTCCTATAAGAAAACCTAGCCAGCTACGATCATCTATCTCTGATTTACTTTTTGTCCGTTGCCCAAACAGTGCTCAGTTCCGATGTCATCAAAAACGTACACTTACAACGTCGTTTATTCACCCACGGGTTTAAGCCATTCAGTGGACAACTGAAACATTGATCGTTTCAAAGGTTGATTAACCCTTTTGTCTCGATGCGCCTCTGAGCTAGGCTTCCAGGGATTTAGGGGCAATAGACGTTATATATGCAGCTCCTTTAACCCGACCTATAACATATAATAAAGTTATTGAATCTTAAATCTAGACATCACACCTGATACAAGATGGATGAATAGAATATCTTTACCAACATTTATGTATTCACTCATCTACATTGTCAACTCTTATTTCAATATCACAATAATGAACTGAATTATAAAAATATTTTTTATAATACATAAGATATGTGTCATGTTTCATAAGTACTTTAGATCCTATTGTACACCACATGCTATTAAGGTGGATTCAAGTCAATAAAAGTGTGAAACATTTCACTGCTGCTGCTTATATCTGTCTATGGTAATAATTGTATACATAATTATCCAGTGTGAGATTAAATATCACAAGTGATATTAGGTCACTCAAGTGTTCACATGTACGTCACACGCTTCCATTAGTTTACAACAATAGCTTTACCACCCGCACGCTGCGTCACGTAGTCCCTATGCCCCTGCCCCCTGCCCCCTGCCCCCCGGTCTCTCTCATTTGCTGTGAGCACGTTATCCGTCTCAAATTTACAAAGTATCATTTCTTTAAAGGGAATTAAAACAAGGCTTAACCTAAAATTCGTTTTCCATGTATACTATAGTAGAGCGCAATGGCTCAGGGTAGAGCTTCGGACACACGATTAGGAGAACCCAGGTTCGAATCCTGTAGTGCGGTGTTAAAACCTTGGGCAAGTTTTTTCACTCTACATTGCTCCAGTTCACTCAGCTGTATAAATGAGTACCTGGCTATAGACAGTGGTGGATATGTGTACGAGCAGCCTTTCGCACATTAATTGTAGCATGTGGCTGGATGCTTCCCAGAGAAGTTGACATGGTATTTGATTGAACAGGTTTGCCGGGGAAGTAAGGTGTAACAGCGCTTTGAGCAGTCCTAAGAAGGGATACTGCGCTATAAAAAAAACTTGCTTACCTTTTACATAAAGATTAAGTATGTATGTAATATTTGACATTAAAACACATTTTGTAGTAAAGAAAACGGTTTTAAACCAGTGAGCATAGTGATTCCCGCGGAAAGTTAAAAGTTAATTAGCAAGATGATCACGTGGTATCGTGGTGTCAGGCATAACAGGCGGACCCTTTCTACGTATTCAGAGCATGTTTACAAGGATTGTCTTTGGGTCGAAGCGATCGTCATAATAAATTATTGTGCGATATTCCGATATGTAATGCAAACACTAGTTATCACAGGGAACAAAAATTCTATTACAAAATTGAACACACAGATTTCGTGGAGGCCTGACTCAATGACTGAGCGTTGGGATGGCCACCGTCTTCGGTTTGTTTTAGGAGTAATATTGTATCGATTTTAGCTCACGGAAGATAATCCATGCAAGGACACATACATTATAAACATTTAACTTCAGACAGAAATGTTAGATATTACATTACTATCAACAGTATGCCGATGTATGAAGGAGGAATTGTAAATGTAACGTAACACGTTA
Organism: Ridgeia piscesae; assembly: GCA_025642075.2. Lineage (NCBI taxonomy): Eukaryota > Metazoa > Annelida > Polychaeta > Sabellida > Siboglinidae > Ridgeia > Ridgeia piscesae. The sequence continues at coordinate 1,429,355 of JAODUO010000086.1, read as the reverse complement.
AATCCGGCACCCGAATCCCGCTCAGTTGGTAAGAGTTCGTTATTTGCGATCCCTTTTACAATCGTAAGGACCCGGTTCGAACCTGACACAAAACTATTCATGTTTTATACACTCTTGTTTATGCTTTCACTAAATAATAATTATAAACCAAATGATTTTAAATCAATAACACCTTTAGTGATGTACAGCTTGTGTTTTTATTATAGTAATTATTTATTCGCGACGAAGATATAAAATATGGTAATCGTATAATTATAATTAACGATGATGTATATTTCAAAATTTAAATTATTGTTATTGCACTTGAAAACAAATTATGATTTGTCTTGATAAATGATATTTCAGAAATATGCATTGTTCTTATATACACGCAATTAATATATTTTAATTTTCGCCGCGAATAAATAACTACTATAAAAATAAAACAAATACAAGCAGTTGTCTACATCATTGCTTGTTAATTCCATTTATAATATTGTTTTGTGAAAAGTTATACAAAAAGTGACACAAAAAAGATTTCGTACGGGGTTCGAACCGGTGTTTTTCCGATTGTAAAACCTAAATCACTTAGCAAACGTGTCTACCAGTTGAGTCATGGTAACAATCGTGATACCACTCCCGGATTTAAAGGGTTATGTTAAATATACAACTCTTCCTTCTCACATCGGCTAATGATTATTTATAGTTTATACACAACGTTTATTTCTTGCGTAAAATATATATTATCTGTTTGTAATGTATTTGTCCTGAAATGGATCATGGCACGGCGGTGCAATCGATAGAATAACGTTGAAAACGATCCGAACACTGCGGCATCTCGAAGCTCAGACAGGCTTCCGAGACACAACTGGCCTCAATTTTTCTATGGTGACCAGTGTTTATAGTACATCGGAATATAGCACAATAATATAATTAATTTTGACGCTCGTTTCGACCCAAACGTTATCGTTGTAAACATGCTCTGAATGCAAAGAAACAGTGCGCCTGATGCCGTTGTGTCCGGTCTGACGTCACAACGGGGGGCATTCGAAAAAGTCCACTGGCATTCCATAAAGTGTGGAATTTCTAATTCGTTTATATTTTTGCTTGGTGGGTATCAAAAAATACGAATTCAAGCATTAGGAGTTGTTATTCCCTTTAACTGTACATATTAACTATCACAGTAACACACATATACCGTGCCCTCTTGGAGCTTTGCACAATTGTGCCTTCATAAAGGGTAAATAGTTCATTGCAACTTCACACATACAAAACAGATACATTTTTATTCAGAATAAATAGTTCACATGTACAACAGTACACATGCTAAATAGTTAATGTTGTAAGGTTCATCTTGTGGACCTGTTTCCTGACGTCATTTCTCAGCGGCAGAGTCTGCATCACGCAAACATTGATATTTGTTACCTCTCCGATGTGGGAGGTAGAATGTTTGTTTCCGTCTTCTTTATGACGATCTTGCCATTGCATATTTGAGCGTCGACACCGAACTGCTGTAGGAGTTGTGTGTTGTTGGCGATGTCCTGTAGTTTGGTATCGGCAATGACGGTCTGGTTGGCTGCGTTGTCCTCGCATAGGTTGCGTATTGCGACAACGGCCCACTGGGTGATGACTGGGAGGGTCAAGGTCACATACAACAGTGGATGTATTTTATATTTTGCGCAATCATTTCATGTAATTTACTAAACAAAATTTTAACGATATTGAATATTTGATCTACAATAAGCTTTTTGGCGTTTTAGTCAAAAATTGCCAAAATATCTATGTACTAATTGCCTCTGTACAATGAAAAACCTGATCAATTCCATTGAATGTGTTTAATTTCTACCCTGGAAGCACCCCGTGAACCGAACTTTTCTTTTAAAATGTAGCAGGGTAAAACTGTTAAGTGCAAACTGGGCCCACCCTGAGCGATACCTTTTCAATAAAGGTTGGCCAAAGTGTTTGGGCATTACTTACATTTACGACAACATACAAAAATCAAATCCTATTCAGAATGGTAGTCTCATCGATGGTGACATTTTTGTTGTCATATTGTACAGTGCAAGAGATGTTGTCCTAGACACTGTCACAACCGTAGTCCTTAATGACAATTATGCTGTGACAATGATAATAAAAGGATACATTTGTTTCTGGCATCAATATTCATGTGGTCCATGATCAGTGGTATCCCTCCCAGTCTCCTCACCTGAAACAATCAATGGTCTACCTTCTCATCCTCTTACACAACTACACCATGGCCCTATTGCTACATCAACCAGCCGGCTAAGTGCTTATATTCCAGGCAACTGCATGTCATTAATCAACCTGCAATGTATCCTATCCAATGGACATATGGTTCCGACTGTCAGACATATTTCCCAAAGTTTAGTGATGAGCATTTTGCAATTCATGGTATAGTGATTCTTAGACAATTTATGTGACAGAATAAATATACTACTAGTTTCTCTGTTACATTAAAGCGCCCCAAAATCTGACAGTTGTCTGCCAGAACACTCCACATCAGCCAGCGCCTACAGACCCCACTACACAACAGACAACTTGCCCAGACCTCGTCCTGGATCTCCCTGTTGCTGTAACTCATGTTTCCCACGAGACGGATGAGGTTCTTCTTGAGACCAAGGATTGGATGTCCAGCCTCGTGAATGGACACTGCCTGAGAGTTGGCCAGCTTAGACACGTTGCTGAAGATGTTCTCTCCCTCCAACCCAATCATCCGGGTACAGTGCAGCAGATCTGGAACAACACCCCACGGTCTGTCGTCAGCCATCACACTCACTCAGATTCACTGGAACAACACCCCACGGTCTGTCGTCAGCCATCACACTCACTCAGATTCACTGGAACAACACCCCACGGTCTGTCGTCAGCCATCACACTCACTCAGATTCACTGGAACAACACCCCACGGTCTGTCGTCAGCCATCACACTCACTTAGATTCACTGGAACAACACCCCACGGTCTGTCGTCAGCCATCACACTCACTCAGATTCACTGGAACAACACCCCACGGTCTGTCGTCAGCCATCACACTCACTCAGATTCACTGGAACAACACCCCACGGTCTGTCGTCAGCCATCACACTCACTCAGATTCACTGGAACAACACCCCACGGTCTGTCGTCAGCCATCACACTCACTCAGATTCACTGGAACAACACCCCACGGTCTGTCGTCAGCCATCACTCACTCAGATTCACTGGAACAACACCCCACGGTCTGTCGTCAGCCATCACACTCACTCAGATTCACTGGAACAACACCCACGGTCTGTCGTCAGCCATCACTCACTCAGATTCACTGGAACAACACCCCACGGTCTGTCGTCAGCCATCAACTCACTCAGATTCACTGGAACAACACCCACGGTCTGTCGTCAGCCATCACACTCACAGATCACTGAACAACACCCCACGGTCTGTCGTCAGCCATCACACTCACTCAGATTCACTGGAACAACACCCCACGGTCTGTCGTCAGCCATCACACTCATTTAGATTCACTGGAACAACACCCCAGGTCTGTCGTCAGCCATCACTCTCACTCAGATTCACTGGAACAACACCCCATGGTCTGTCGTCAGCCATCACTCTCACTCAGATTCACTGGAACAACACCCCACGGTCTGTCGTCAGCCATCACACTCACTCAGATTCACTGGAACAACACCCCACGGTCTGTCGTCAGCCATCACACTCACTCAGATTCACTGGAACAACACCCCACGGTCTGTCGTCAGCCATCACACTCACTCAGATCACTGGAACAACACCCCACGGTCTGTCGTCAGCCATCACTCTCACTCAGATTCACTGGAACAACACCCCACGGTCTGTCGTCAGCCATCACTCTCACTCAGATTCACTGGAACAACACCCCACGGTCTGTCGTCAGCCATCACACTCACTCAGATTCACTGGAACAACACCCCACGGTCTGTCGTCAGCCATCACTCACTCAGATTCACTGGAACAACACCCCACGGTCTGTCGTCAGCCATCACTCTCACTCAGATTCACTGGAACAACACCCCACGGTCTGTCGTCAGCCATCACACTCACTCAGATTCACTGGAACAACACCCCACGGTCTGTCGTCAGCCATCACACTCACTCAGATTCACTGGAACAACACCCCACGGTCTGTCGTCAGCCATCACACTCACTCAGATTCACTGGAACAACACCCCACGGTCTGTCGTCAGCCATCACACTCACTTAGATTCAGTGGAACAACACCCCACGGTCTGTCGTCAGCCATCACACTCACTCAGATTCACTGGAACAACACCCCACGGTCTGTCGTCAGCCATCACACTCACTCAGATTCACTGGAACAACACCCCACGGTCTGTCGTCAGCCATCACACTCACTCAGATTCACTGGAACAACACCCCACGGTCTGTCGTCAGCCATCACACTCACTCAGATTCACTGGAACAACACCCACGGTCTGTCGTCAGCCATCACACTCACTTAGATTCACTGGAACAACATCCCACGGTCTGTCGTCAGCCATCACACTCACTTAGATTCAGTGGAACAACACCCCATGGTCTGTCGTCAGCCATCACACTCACTTAGATTCACTGGAACAACACCCCACGGTCTGTCGTCAGCCATCACACTCACTTAGATTCACTGGAACAACACCCCACGGTCTGTCGTCAGCCATCACACTCACTCAGATTCACTGGAACAACACCCCACGGTCTGTCGTCAGCCATCACACTCACTCAGATTCACTGGAACAACACCCCATGGTCTGTCGTCAGCCATCACACTCACTTAGATTCACTGGAACAACACCCCATGGTCTGTCGTCAGCCATCACTCTCACTCAGATTCACTGGAACAACACCCCACGGTCTGTCGTCAGCCATCACACTCACTCAGATTCACTGGAACAACACCCCACGGTCTGTCGTCAGCCATCACACTCACTCAGATTCACTGGAACAACACCCCACGGTCTGTCGTCAGCCATCACTCTCACTCAGATTCACTGGAACAACACCCCACGGTCTGTCGTCAGCCATCACTCTCCCCTTAGAACTCACTGGCACCAACCCCCACTCCACAGTCTGTCGTCAGCCATCACACTCACTTAGATTCACTGGAACAACACTCCACAGTCTGTCGTCAGCCATCACACTCACTTAGATTCACTGGAACAACACCCACGGTCTGTCGTCAGCCATCACACTCACTTAGATTCACTGGAACAACACTCCACAGTCTGTCGTCAGCCATCACACTCACTTAGATTCACTGGAACAACACTCCACAGTCTGTCGTCAGCCATCACACTCACTTAGATTCAGTGGAACAACACCCCACGGTCTGTCGTCAGCCATCACACTCACTTAGATTCACTGGAACAACACTCCACGGTCTGTCGTCAGCCATCACACTCACTTAGATTCACTGGAACAACACCCCACGGTCTGTCGTCAGCCATCACACTCACTTAGATCCACTGGAATAACACCCCACGGTCTGTCGTCAGCCATCACACTCACTTAGATTCACTGGAACAACACCCCACAGTCTGTCGTCAGCCATCACACTCACTTAGATTCACTGGAACAACACCCCACGGTCTGTCGTCAGTCATCACACTCACTTAGATTCACTGGAACAACACCCCACGGTCTGTCGTCAGCCATCACACTCACTCAGATCCACTGGAACAACACCCACGGTCTGTCGTCAGCCATGACACTCACTCAGATCCACTGGAACAACACCCCACAGTCTGTCGTCAGCCATCACACTCACTCAGATTCACTGGAACAACACCCCACAGTCTGTCGTCAGCCATCACACTCACTCAGATTCACTGGAACAACACCCCACAGTCTGTCGTCAGCAATCACACTCACTCAGATCCACTGCAAACTACACATCCAACTGAACAATACACTTTGCAATACAAATGTAACACACAACCATTATAATTACAACAGTTATAATATTTATATAGTTGTATAATTTAAATTAAGGGATATCATGAATTTAAACTTTCACCAAATAATTAGTATGATTAATTGAAGACAGTATTAAGACGTGATTACTGTTTACTTAACAAACACATTTCTTGCTATTAATAAATGGAGTTGCAAAAACTTACTGATTGAACACTTCAGTAAATCTATGTCATTGCGTAATGCCTGGTAACCATGGTGATTAGCTGTTGCAGAACACAAGATGTCAAGGTATGTTACAGTCAGCAGGGCGACCTAGTGGGACAGAAGAGAACTGAACACATGGTTGTAATAAAAAACAAATAACATTTTCACAATAGTCACATACCAATGAGTAATTTAAAAATTCACATTAAGTTTAAAAAATTCTAGATAGCGACACTTAGTCATTGTTTTTGTAAGAATGAAAACAATAAAGAAGTTTACATAACCCTTAAAACAGTTTAATAATTTATTAACTTGTTGTTTTTATTTCAGCTTTTCAGCCCCTCTGATCACAAAGTGTTTTGTCACATTCGTTTATTAGAAAATGTCTGCCATTTCTGATGATTTTTACATATTTATTAGTAGAGATAAGTTCTCTGTTGAGTTACTACAGAGTAAGAGTAATTAGCCATACATCTTCCTTGTCACTGCTTTCTTCCTGGTGATGCAGGCCAAGGATTCTGTGGGCATTTGTCTTGAACTCTGCACAGACATAGTCAATGTTCTCTGCTGCCACGTCTGTGTGACTTGTGGTGCCATCTAGTGGACGTTCTGATGGTTCTTCCTTGGAGCTCACGTCAAGCATCTGTAGCGTGACTTCCAACATCAGTTGTCTACAATGCAGTACATAATATGATACACAGTGGTAACAGTAATGGTATCTTACAAAATAAATTATATGTTACAAACTGCACCAGCAACAGTAAACAGCACATGATATTATATATAATACACAATGCAGTGACAATGGCAAACAATAGGTATGTACTTCCTGACAAACTAACACAAGACAACCTTACCAACAACACACCTGACAAACTAACATAAGACAATCAAATTGACAATAGCAAACAACAAAGGAAAAAAATGTACTTCCCCCTGACAAACTAACACAAGACAACCTTACCAACAACACACTGACAAACTAACACAAGACAACCTTACCAACAACACATCTGACAAACTAACACAAGACAATCTTACCAACAACACACCTGACAAACTAACACAAGACAATCTTACAACAACACACATGACAAACTAACACAAGACAACCTTACCAACAATACATCTGACACACTAACACAAGACAATCTTACCAACAACCCACCTGACAAACTAACACAAGACAATCTTACAACAACACACATGACAAACTAACACAAGACAACCTTACCACCAACACACCTGACAAACTAACACAAGACAATCTTACCAACAACACATACTGACAAACTAACACAAGACAATCTTACCAACAACACATACTGAAAAACTAACACAAGACAATCTTACTAACAGCAACTAAATCAGACTGTCACAAGTAAATCAACAATGCACCAGATAGATTCTAGAAGACAATCTTACAAAACCACACAACACAGACTGTCACAAAACAATCTTATCAACAATACACCTGATGGATTATCATAAGACAATCTTACCTCTGCTTGATTTGCAGCAGTGGGAACAAACTTTGCACAAACTGTGGTTGAGTCATGAGAGTCTGGATGATGTAGAGACTGAAGACAAACAAATGTGGTTGAGTCATGAGGTCTGGATGATGTAGAGACTGAAGACAAACAAACTGTGGTTGAATTTTCATGAGGGGTCCCTGGATTAAAATTGGTAGAAAACTGAAGACAAACAAACTGTGGTTGAGTCATGAGAGTCTGGATGATGTAGAGACTGAAGACAAACAAATGTGGTTGAGTCATGAGAGTCTGGATGATGTAGAGACTGAAGACAAACAAATGTGGTTGAGTCATGAGAGTCTGGATGATGTAGAGACTGAAGACAAACAAATGTGGTTGAGTCATGAGAGTCTGGATGATGTAGAAACTGAAGACAAACAAATGTGGTTGAGTCATGAGAGTATGGATGATGTAGAGACTGAAGACAAACAAATGTGGTTGAGTCATGAGAGTATGGATGATGTAGAGACTGAAGACAAACAAATGTGGTTGAGTCATGAGAGTCTGGATGATGTAGAGACTGAAGACAAACAAATGTGGTTGAGTCATGAGAGTCTGGATGATGTAGAGACTGAAGACAAACAAATGTGTTTGAGTCATGAGAGTCTGGATGATGTAGAGACTGAAGACAAACAAACACAGTAGCATTTGGTAGACACTTTCTGACCCCCGCCGCTGTGTTTTGTATTGTATTTTTATTACTGTATTGCTTTTGCATTTGAGTTTCCTTGTAGCTACTAAAGTCTACTATCAGAGTTCCATCAAAGACTGCTGCTTCAGTAGTATTGTACGTACTACCTACATGTACCTAGTACCTACCACCAGATTGTCTATGTCAAAGACTGCTGCCACATTAGCCTTGTACCTACCACCAGTCTGAGTTGTGTCGAGACAGATGGTCAAAGACTGCCACCACTATAGCATGACCTTCGTGGTTGGAAGCAAGCCATTGGACACGTCGCTTGTCCACTGTGATTATGTTGTAGATCACCATGGCCACGTAATCACAGAAAAGATTGTCAGGACAGTGGAGCAAGTCGCTGGAAACACAATCACGATAACAAGTTTACCAAAGAAAATTATATTTAGTGTAGTAGTATTTCACAAAAGGCACATTTTGTTAAAATAAATTGTCCCTGTTGAACTGCATGTCATTGATAAATTATAATTTGGGGTTCTATTTCCTAGGCATTCACTATGTTTTGTACACTAGTATTATTATCACATTCCCAGCAACATGCCTACAGTATATATCGCAACAACTATTGAACTACCTTGGCAAGAAAAATCTGTCTACAATAATTAACCTTATTGAGAATATAAGCTATGTCTCACATATATTATAAACATGGTGTGTTACTTAAACAGGCCATTTCTCACCTACAAATGTTGGAGAACTTTTCCCAGACGAGCTGCGAGTTGACATCTTGACCTACGACTGCGTTACCCAGAAACTGTGCTCCACTGCGCAATAGGCCAGTCACTGTGGGGGAGAAACAGATACACTCACTCACTCAGTGGTTGCCTCGATACTTCAATGCTGAATAACTGAACACAGACGGAGTAAATACAATACATGTCATAAAGGGTGGTAACATGATTTATAGAAATATTGTGGACTTGCAAAAAGCAGTGAGATGCACTAAAATATGAAAAGGTAACAGAAACTGGAAGTCTGCAGAAGTCATGCCGGTGACTATTATGTAAATATTTTACTGACATAGTACTTTTAATAGTCGCATACTTTTTATTTTGCTGGATCTCACCGTAGTCATCTTTAGTCACATATAATGGTCACTGTGAGCAAAGGATAAGTGTGCAGTAATGTTAAAGGTTTAAATATTAAAAAATGGAAACAACTGGAGACAGTTTGACAGCAAATGCCTACCAATGGACCATATAATGTTGGTGTTGGTGATGTAAACACTTTCAAGTCTGACCTGATCACTAATGCATTATGTCTTGCCATAAATGATGATTTTCTACGACTTGGCTAAACCTGGAGGTATCTGTGTACAATGAAATGTTTTTTCTGATAAATTGTATTACACTAAAACAACTTTTTTAACACATTATATGTACACTATTAACTGAAAAATTGGCATTGACTACTGATTTAAAACATTGATTCAATGCACAACAGTTTATTTATATTTTGTGTGAAATTACGTACCATATTACACTGGTATTTTATTTATGGCACCTGGCACTGTATACATGGCTGCAGGCTAACTCGTGAAATTGGTACAACTCAGTCTGGTATGCATGAGCACAGCATAGACTCCATTTTAGGCCATTGCCCACCCAGCAGCCACCTATCCCTAGGCTCACTAGCTAGGAGGTGTACTGTTAGGCGGTGATAATAAACTGGGACCGTGAAAAATAGCGGCCTTGGTAGTTTTGAGTAGACGACAGAGGAGGAATTTGAGGTGACATCGGGTATTTTGGGATAGGAATATTCCACTAGAGATGTACAATGACTTGGAACTGTACGAATTCGTTGTCACAATATTTTTTACAATTGTGGATGAACTGTGAAACGACTTGGAATATCCTGACATGTGACAAGGCTCCTTGCCGGCCCTGGTAGGTAGAAACTAGGTAAGTCAGTATACAGTTGACATAGACTGTGACTTCACCACACTCGTACCTGAAGTATTAGTCATAGTGTGCTGGTCATCCTGGTCACCCATCTCCATGGCGACCTGCATAGTGTCCACGGCAACGAGATGCTGCAGGCCCCACATCAACAGAGACTTGGTTGCATCAAGCAATGCTGGCCATCTACAGAGGTCAAGTTGTCTGACAGTCAGGTATGCTGACAGTATCTGTTGGCTGTACACTGGTATGAAATACACACTGGTTAAATTACTTTTTTAATACATGTTAAGCTATAATGTATTTACAGTGTATTTGTATAGCTATTATAGTTAATTTGTAATCATTTTGCATTACTTATAAATAGTTACATGTGTTAATCAATGCTATTATAACATCAATAACACATTCACAGCTGCAAAGAAAAGCATGATATACCATATATATTGTTTTTTCTGCTGAAATCTAGCACTTTTTCATTCAAACTTAAACGTTGTTCCTGTTCACTATCGCTTCACTTAGACTATGTAGCTGTTAACTATGGCCTCACTTAGACTATGTACCTGTTAACTATGGCTCCATTTAGACTATGTATCTGTTAACTATGGCCTCATTAAGACTATGTAACTGTTAACTATGGCCTCATTAAGACTATGTACCTGTTAACTATGGCCTCATTAAGACTATGTACCTGTTAACTTTGGCCTCACTTAGACTATGTACCTGTTAACTATGGCCTCACTTAGACTATGTATCTGTTAACTATGGCCTCACTTAGACTGATGTACCTGTTAACTATGGCCTAATTTAGACTATGTACCTGCTAACTATGGCCTCATTTAGATTATGTACCTGTTAACTGTGGCCTCACTTAGACTATGTACCTGTTAACTATGCGCCTCACTTAGACTATGTACCTGTTCACTATGGTCTCATTTAGACTGTACCTGTTAACTATGGCCTCATTTAGACTATGTACCTGTTAACTATGGCCTCACTTAGACTATGTACCTGTTCACTGAGACCTGGTTTCTTACACAAGCTGCACACGCGTTGCGTAGACATCGCAGACTGTTTGTTGCAAGATCAACTTCTTTTCCTAGTGCCGCCAGCAAAGGTCCTTCTAGTAATAATCTCATTGGTGATAATTCTTTTGCGATCTTCTCGAGCAGCTGGCCAAGGTCATAGATCACGTACAAAGGCAACGTCTCCCTAAAACCAGAGAGCACGATAATAACTACAGTGAATTTTGAATCTGGTGGACAAATTTGTGAGGTGTCCCATCTCACTTGTACATTTTATAAATATACTGTAGTGTACTATATGATCAAATATGTCAATAGTTTACTAGCTTTGCAGGGGAAAGATAGCACGTTTTTTTGCTTAATTAAGAACCACCACGACTTTTTCATAACTATATTTTAGCATAAATGTGATACCGCTGTCAACATAATCCACTGAATTAACAACCTAAGCAAAGGGGTTATAACAACATCAAGATGGGTCCAGATTTATTTTCAACACTGTGACATAAATAAATACCAGGAGGTTGGGAGGTACAATATGGATATCTTTTGGAAATGTTTCTTCATATTTTTCTACGAAATATTTTTCTATATATTGTTATTGCTAGTGTACACATGATTGTCAACCAGCTCAATACACAATTTATTCTTGACTTAAGACTCGCTGGCTACAATGCTACCAGGTTGCAGAGTCTAGATTTTATTTCATTATAATTATATTTAAGCTTTTTCTCTCATAAAAACAAATATAACGGATGAAGATATGTTGTGGAAAATAGTAGCAATTCGTTTGACTTGAAATTCAGTGTGCATCTTCCCCAAAGACTGAATTTGTCAGCAACAATTTTTTTATTTTGTGCGTGTAAATGGATGTATGTAACCCATGCTATGGCAAATACATATCATTTGCACCTGTGATGCAAATCTTCTGAGATATCTTATGAGACGGAAGATGGGCTTTGAAATATGGTTACACTGAATATGTCAATAATTAAACTGGTCTCAAACAAACATAAAATAAGTGTCAAGATGCAAATGAAAACTACTAGGTCACTGGCCCTTCCTGACTTTCACTGGCCGGTTGTCAGATGCCGGACTCTCATAATGTATAGATCATTTGATCTTTGTATGTCTCAGTTTTGGTAATAAATGTGACACCACTCTCGCCGCACCAGATGCCATTTTATGAGTTTACATGATCTGGACCGGCCCATGCAGGGCGGCTATCAGTCAGTCAGGGCGACCCTGGCTCTTCTGCGATTGATAAACAAATTTAATTAGCACCATTTGAAATTACATACATTATTTGTTATTATGGAGCACAGCATGTTATCCCATGATATGGACTTTAATATAAAACCAATTGCGGCCTTGCTAGATCCCTAGATCTGGTCGCTAGTGTGCGCATTTCACACTTCCAACCAGTAGGAGACGCAAAGCAACACATTTAATGTATCACCTGAAGCAACTATGTCTTTCCGATAGGATATGTTGTGACTTCATATAAAAAGGCTAACAATATTTACAACACAATTTTTTGAAGTTCATGGTTATTGAAAAGGTTATATTATTAGTGGGAGTAAAATCAGTACTACCTGATGTTTATGCTGTTATTATGTTAAAACTAAAACACGCATGGATGTCGTACAAGACACCTACTGCCCGAAATCGTGCATTGTTTTGCAAAAAGCAGACACAATTAATACTTAAATTTGTTTAGCACGTCAAGCAATCCTGGTGAACACTCCTGTAGTTGAATTCGTATTCTCAACATATCACATTATCAAAAATGCTAATTGATAAGTAAAATAGATTAGCATACAATAGAGAAAATAGTTTGAAAATGTAAAAACAATGTGGCGTCTAGCTTATCCATACATAAGCATGCTAGTCAGCCATGGCCACGAAGATTTACAACCAATTTGATCCATTTATTTTGATCTTATTTGGAATGTCACAATAACAAGAGTACTCCAAATGTAAAGAATAATCAAATATTAACTTACTGGACATGTTTCTGACGTGTCTGCATGTGATAATTATGTGTAATATAACTGTCTTTAGCTGGTTAGTGGTTAGTGGTGCGCGCCGCTAGATTGCACTTGCCGAAAGGGGTGAAAACAGTATTGATATATATGAACATATGCATGTGAACATATGTATTCTGAAAGACTGCCTAGTTCGATAAGACATAATAAAATCATAACATTGTAACCACAATATATACAGACTAGTCAGTTAATATTAGGGCACTTATGCAGAATTCGGACCCATCTCAGTTTTGCCATTATAACTGTATCTTTGCCAACATTTGATACTTGATTTTGTTAATTCAATCATTTAACATCATCTTGCGCATATTTATGTTTTATAGCAGACTTTTGAGGTCAAAAAGACAGCGCGGTCGGCATAAACAAACTGTTTATCGCTCATTCCATGTGCACAGCAGTGACACATGCACCACCGTGCTTGTAACTGGCACAAATCGGAGCGCTATTTGGGTCTCAAAATGCAATATTTGTGAAACATAAATATACCTGGGAATGCTGATTGATCATGTTTAGGATTTTAGAGTTTGTGTGAGGTATCCAATATTGGCAAATATAGTTATAATGGCAACATTTAGGTGGGTCCGAATTCTGCATAAGTGCCAATATTAGATTTTAATAGGCCAGTTAAGTGGAAAATTACCGACAAGTCACATGTCCACTACGTTTACTACTACTACTAGTACTACTATTACTACTAGTACTAGTACTACAATATGGGATATTATATTACACAACCAACTGTATAGAAATTGCATTTCAACCTGTTGTCTGCACTTTTTAGCCACGATGTCAACTTCTTTGTACAATCTAATAACTTTTCGTTGTTAGATGCAACACTTTTTCTTAACTCTGATGTCACAAATGCATGAAAATCATCTGCAAGTGAGGTCTCGACGACGGCCACGGTTTCTTCCATGGCAGCCGCCATGTTTCAATGAGAAATCATTTGGCGCAAGCTAACAGGCGGACCACAAAAGGGCGGACTAGGCTGACAGGGTGGCCCACATTCACAAAGATTCGTGTGGTTTGTGTACCGTCTGTACATGCGTTGTTGCGCGTGCGCATTCATGTATACACACACGCACGCACGCACGCACGCACACGCACGCACGCACGCACGCACGCACGCACGCACGCACGCACGCACGCACGCACGCACGCACGCCACGCCCCACGCCACGCCACGCCACGCACGCCACGCCACGCCACGCCACGCCACGCCACGCCACGCCACGCCACCCACCCACCACACCACACCCCACCCACCCACCCACCCACCCACCCACACACACCACACCACACACACACACACACACACACACACTATATATATATATATATATATATATATATATATATATATATATATATATATATATATATATATATATATATATATATATATATATATGCAAACAATCAAAGTTTTATATAATAACATGAAACTACTAAATACGAATACATTTATTTCAGGTAAAAAAACCATATACAATTGATACATACATTAGCACATCTAAGTAGCCTATAAAATATCAAATATGTTAAAAATGAATAGATAAAAAATAAATAAGGTTATAAGTTAGATAAATGTAAAATTGTAGAAAAACAGATAAAATAATGAGCAATATACAGGATGTGACTATATAATAAATATGCAATTAATTCATGTAAATAAACACCGTTTAAAAAGTAAGTTATATAAACAACTTACTGACTTTAAAAATATATATAATAAATAAATAATAAAGTTATATGCGAGAGATGATGACTACCTTACAGATTTACTGTATACAATTTGACAGGCTCGAAGTGAAAATGCGACCGCCATTTTGTACCAACTGCACCACAACGACGTATTAAAGTTTCAATATCACTGTGCTCACATTAATAGCACTCCGTGAAGATCTTTCGCAAATGTACATGTAGCCGTTTGCGTGTTTACACGCCAGGCAGACTTCTTCGGGCAACTGACTGCAATGCTCTATTTGTCGGGAGAACACATAGCAGAGCAGGAAATTGCACGTTTGCTCACGCGGCGACAGCAGTGTGGAATGCTCTACCGTTAAGTGTTACGAGCAAAACATAAATTCTTCTTCCCTGGCTTTTCCCTTTCATGTGGAGTCGCCGGTGTGACTGTTGATTTTCTTCTTCCATGTCGCCCTATTTATCGTCGCGACTGTGCCGAGACCCACAGTGTTCACCTGGTGGTCCTTTCTTTCTTTTTCCTTCCTCTTTTCTCTATGTGAAAACGTTCCTTCTCATCATATATGCACATACCATTTTGATAGTTTCTCTGTTATCTTTTTGGATGTTTGTGTTTACTCTGGTTGTTCCTCTAATATATTCGTTTCTGATCTCATCTTTCTTTGTTGCCTCACACATCCACTTAAACATCTTCATCTCATTTGTCTCTGTCCTTGCTTTTGTCCGTTTGTTGTTGCCCAAATCTCTGCTCAGTATAGCATTGCTAGTCTGACTTACTGACTACTGTTTTTTTTACATCTTCCCATTTAACTTCACTGGTATCTTCCTGTCAGTCAACATTCCACTACATTCCGTCCAGTTTCTCACTCACTCACTCACTCACTCACTCACTCACTCACTCACTCACTCACCACCCCACCCCACCCCACCACTCACCACCCCACCACCACCACCACCACCACTCACCCCACCACCACCACCCCACCCACTCACTCACTCACTCACTCACTCACTCACTCACTCACTCACTCACTCACTCACTCACTCTCTGTTCGATCTCCTTTGTCTTCCGCGACTAACCCTAGATATTTGAAGTCTGTCACTGTTCACACCTTGTCTCTTAGTATCTTCACAATATATATTTGCTTATCTCTTCATTCATTTCGAACTTAAGTCCGTGATCTGGGTTTTCGGCCGACTATTTAACACTCAGTCCTCTTTCTTCCAGTGCGTTCCTCCAGGTACTCTGTCATGTCTGCCTTCGATCTTTCCACCACACAGCACAATGTCATCTGCGAACATCATTGATTCTGATGCATATTTTATCACCTTCTTTGTAAATACGTCCACCAATATGAAGAACAGATATGGATGGGCTCAACGCAAATCCTTGGCGTAACCTTCACAATAAAAGTTGCTACTTTCACAAGCCACATTGCGTGTCTTCTCACTGCCCTGGTACATATCCTGTATAAGTTTGCAAGACATCACTGGACTTTTAAAGCTGCGGTGAAGACGCACATTTTCACATTAGCGTATATATAATATTAGTATATTTAGTGTGTGTGTGTGTGTGTGTGTATATATATTTATATATGTGTATTTATGTTTATGATGATTTTTTTTTTTATATATATAATATATATAGTAAATATATAGTAAATATATAGTAATATATACAATTGTATATACAAACACCATTGTTTTTATTCAAATGCATTAATTAATTTATTCATTCATTGGGAATAACATATTATCTTAGAAACATTGTCTGCTTTTCAATGTAAAAAAGCTGTGAATTGGATGTGGCGCTCAACAAAATATATATTATTATAGCAGCAGCTGTTTATTATATTATTTGACATGTGATTTGTTAGTGAATTTTATATATCATCACAGCAATCGTGACAATAAATAGTTCAACGTATAGTATCAATGAAAGCACTCCTCAAGGACCGCTGTAACAACAACAACAACAACAATTAACAACAACAACAACAACACACGTAAACGTGGAGCATAGATATCGCGCGAATCTACGATTAGAGTAGCCCCTAGCCCAGCAGACTAGATTAGTTGGTAGCTGGTGATATTAGTGTAGATAGTAGCATATTTAGTGGTTTGAATAAAAGTATAAATCATACTGTTACTTATCTTTTCCAACGTGTTCTGATCAGGGCCCGATCATTCGTGGTCCGCCTTTTAGCATGTGCCAATCATTTAAATATGGGCCGCACAAACTCAAATTGTGCATCGTGATTGGGCAATAAATTATCCTATAAACATCCGGTAATGACAACGTGCTTTGAGCGAATATGGCTTCTGTTGCAAAGCTGCGAGTAAGATTATCTTTTCCTGATTTTACAGTAATATTATGTACTTTTCCTGACACACTGGGTCATTTAAATGTTTATGAAACCACTAACATATGAAGACTGCTGAAATTAGGAATCGTCGTGAAATATATAGTCCTTGAGCTTACGTACAAATACCAGACCTGTGTCCTGTCAGTGTCAGTCGCAGTGTCAAATGTACACATTGACACCGTGACCGTGTCCTTTTTCTGGGTAATCCCTTTTTATAGACTCGAGTGAAAACATATCTTTGGGGCTCAAAGACAGCTTGCTAGATATTAGGAGCAGGTCTTGCCTTTGCGAGTGTTCACTGATTAGAATTATATAATTGTAATTACGGTGACTGCGTAACAACAATTAGACATCGTTCATAGTAAGTTGCCATTGCCTTGGCTTTGCCGCTTTGCCATGGCATTGGCATGATGGCGCCCCATTAAAATGTCTTGCTTTCGAATGTCATATATTTCGCCTACGACTAGCTAGGTCTAGGACATACATCTATGATCTACATACAAATTATAAATAAAACTGAGCAAATAACGAAACTCGATATTATGACTGCAAAGACAGAATAAAAAGAAATATTACCAATGTACACATATATTATTAGGGACCTGCAAAAAAACCTTTACCATGTAATTCATGTTTATGCTGGGGCACTTTGATTGTATGTATAATAGGTAACAAGATATACTGTTTACAGAATTTAAATATCTTTATGCATTCAAAACTTATGACAATAACCTTTACCCATGCTTTATTAGCAGATTGACATATTATAGTACATTATTTCTATAGCAGATCTGTTTGTCAACCTTGACATGTCTCTTGACGATGTTTCTCTGTAAATAAATGTAGAACACCATAAGCAGCGTATTGATTAGCATAGGAAATCTTACTATACCAATATTTATTTATAAGATGCTCAAATTAGCACGTACATTTAAAATATTAACATCATTAGAAAGATTATATACTTAACTATACATTCACGCCTAAATAGTGTCTGTAAATAGTAACATGTTCAAAGATGCAGTTAGATTATGTATGAGATTATTTAAAAAATTGCCGTCATTGCATCAGCGCAATCCTGAAAAAAATTGTCTGTAAATTCGAAACGACTTAGCTACAATGGGCTACATGCAATTTGTATGACATTTTCAGGGTCTTCTTACTAAATATTCATCTAACTACTAGCCAAACTTCAGAAAACTTCCTCAATGTGCTATGAAGATATAATTATCCTAACATATCGCATATTCACTCATAAAATGAAATAACTCGCTTAAAATGTTATATTTCATATGGTGGTGGCATTTTCTGTCATCTTGGGTCTCAGAAAATGTGGTTTCACCATCATACAATTAATGTGAGGTTCTTAAAGGAGTTTCCATGGGCATCCCCTCATGAGCAGAAAGCCTAGTGGACACAAATTGCAGCCGACCTACCGACGCGCCCCTAACGGATTTGCAGGTCCCTAATATTATATGCATTCCCTCTATTATTAATTATGGAGTGACTATACAACCGAATATGGTTGAATAGCCTGGGGGACTACACATCCAGATACAGACAAATAGCATAGGTCTATGTAGGTCAGTACTCAGGCTATTTGTCCGGATACAATTTGAAAATAGTAACTTTGTTCAGTTTTATGAAAGAGATAGTACGACAGTCGTCCGTAACTGGCCAAACAATGTATAGTTGGGCTATTTTACCATATTTATCCGGTCAAATAGCATATATGCAAACATGGTGAGCTATGTGTCCATATCTGGATGAATAGTTCCCCAGGCTATTCGACTGTATCCGGTCAAATAGCCACGACCTATTAATTATATCTTTATGCGAGTGACAGCATAATGATGCAATGACATGGGTGTATTGTCAGGAATGATGTGGGATACTCTAGCCATGTACAGAGTGCCGACCTAACATAAGAAGAAGCATTAAAGTGATATGGATGAAACATGCAGCAATTTGATCATTGCAATACATACAATGACTGAATCAGACTGATACAAATTAAATTAAGAAATATCTTATATAATAATGTAACAAGAGCATTTATGGAAGAACATTGTATTTTAAATATTCCCTATTTACCTGTGTGTGTTTGTCAGGGTCTGGTGACATTATCTACCTGTGTGTGTGTTTGTCAGGGTCTGGTGACACTATCTACCTGTGTGTGTGTGTGTCAGGGTCTGGTGACACTATCTACCTGTGTGTGTTTGTCAGGGTCTGGTGACACTATCTACCTGTGTGTGTGTTTGTCAGGGTCTGGTGACACTATCTACCTGTGTGTGTGTTTGTCAGGGTCTGGTGACACTATCTACCTGTGCGTGTTTGTCAGCGTCTGGTAACACTATCTACCTATGTGTGTGTTTGTATGGGTCTGGTGACACTATCTTCCTCTGTGTGTGTGTTTGTCAGGGTCTGGTGACACTATCTACCTGTGTGTGTTTGTCAGGGTCTGGTGACATTATCTACCTGTGTGTGTGTGTGTGTGTGTGTTTGTCAGGGTCTGGTGACACTATCTACTTGTGTGTGTTTGTCAGGGTCTGGTGACACTGGTGACAGGTGGAGCCTCAGGGCTGGGTCGTGGCACCGTTGAGAGGTTTGTGCGAGAAGGAGCAAAGGTCGTGATCTGTGACCTGCCAAGCTCAGCTGGTCAGGACTTGGCAAGTCAGCTTGGAGAGAACGTTGCATTCTCACCCACAGATGTAAGTGTGACCCACAGTTTAAGTGCACTATAACATTCACTTGTTTTTATTCGTTCCTAGATTTGACATAAAAATCACACAATGTTGGAACACCTGAGTTTATGATGTAAGAATTACTAAGAAACATCTTCAAGAATATCCATGAAACCTTTGATGGAGAGGATTTTTCATTGAGGAACCTTTTAATGTTGTACATAATTTTTTATTTATTTTATGCAGTGAAAATTATAATATTAATCTCAAATTCTCAAGTATATTGAGCCAAAATATGTTAATAGATTTGATAATAATTTGTAATAATGAAATACAATAGTGACTTTTAATGATAATTGTGTGATCTTTATTGCCACTAAACTCAAACCCCAACTGTCACAAGTTGGCTCTTACCCATAATTGTATCTAGACATCCATCCACCTGTCATTTGGACCCATGGGTAAAATTCGTTTTGGACAGATATAAGTGACATTGTGCCGGTAATAGATCAGTAAATAATTTAGGCATAAAAAATTATTTCACATAATTATCAATAAATCAGTAAATAATTGAGGCACAAAAATTAATTTCACATATAATTATCAATTATGCTTTGGAAGTGAGGCATCACACTGTGTGTGCATAGGTTGATGTGTATTGCTGGACAAATACATATGTACACAACTACATATCAGGTAGAGTAGCTTCTACTTATGCAAGTTCACACATATGTTTACTAGACAATTTGTGGAATGACAAAATGTTTACCCAGCATAAAGGCCTGCCCTGCCTCTTATCCCAGACATCAACACTTACTCTGATCCCTGTATATCAATACTTCTAATTCAGATTGTGCAACTCTGACCCTGGTCATCGCAGCTGACCAATAATTGACAATGTTAACTGGACACAACTATACATATTACTAATCCACCTTTTGTAGGTGACCATTGAGGCTGACGTGAAAGCAGCATTAGCAGTGGCTAAGGACAAGTTCGGACGACTGGATGTTGCGGTGAACTGTGCTGGCATAGGCATCGCCGTGGTGACATTGAATGCCAAGAAGGACCGCGTGCATTCCTTAGATGAGTTTATGCGAGTCATCAACGTAAGTACCTGGTACTCAGGTGAATTCATGTAAAACCACGCGGGCCAATTTTAAATGGTTATTCTGGTTTGAGCTTCAATAAGTCAGTGTTTCATACCCTGAAATGTAAACCCTGATTGTTTTATCTTGTGCAGGTAGTGCCTTTGACCCCAGAATATGAACACTAATACACTGCCATACCAGGCAGACAGTGCTTCAAACCCCAGAATGTGAACCCTATAACATTGCCCTGGTTGTCTGTTCAGGTGAACGCAGGTGGTACCTTCAACGTGATTCGTCTCGCGGCCCAGATGATGTACCAGAACGAACCAAACACGGACGGTCAGCGCGGGGTCATCGTGAACACAGCCAGCATAGCAGCCTTTGATGGTCAGCGAGGCCAGGCAGCTTACTCCGCTAGCAAGGGTGCCATTGTTGGCATGACCTTGCCCATCGCCCGTGACCTTGCAGGGATTGGTATCCGAGTGAACACAGTGGCTCCTGGTGCGTTGGTTATGTTTCTCTGTCTATGGTTGAATTACACACTAATTTTTAGACTTGCATATTATACGAAACCTTCACAAATGAACTTGTGAATCAAGAAAGGTAAGTATACGCACCAGTTATGGGCATTCACGGGCTACATACATTTGAATAACAATGAAATTCTGCAAGATATCCATGCTTCTACAGGCTTCCATTAAAAATCCATGCCAAAGTCAATTTACATTTGTGCACGGTAAGTAACTAAGTACACACAACATAGAGCGAAAACTTATCCATGGGACGACTCAGTTGTCTAGTATTTAACTGGCCATTCTCTAAAAGATCCACCAATCAGTCATTGAAGTTCAAGTCAGCGAGTTATACAACTGTGTAGACAGCAGAGACTACATCCAGCTGAATGCCGAGTGTTGAGGGAGAGACCACCCCACACACTGTCCTGTAGGCAGTCAGTCAGCGGCAAGACAACAAAACAATGACCCGACTTCTTGTTGTTTTGGAAATCACTAATGAAACGAAAATTTTATATTGTAATAGCCCCCGACTAGCTGTCGGTCAAATCTTATTTTCACCCATGGGTAAAATGAGCAGACAGAAGTGCGGCTAGAGAAAATTAAGTTTTTAACTTTTAAGTTAAAAACTTAATTTTCTTGACAATTGAAAATTAAGTTTTTAACTTAAAAACTTAATTTTCTATAGCCGCACTTCTGTCTGGTCATTTTTCCCACAAGTGAAAACAAGATTTGACTGACAGCTAGCCGGGGGCCATTACAATATAAAATTTTCCCATAAAATAAACCCATTATGACTGCCAGTTTCACACGGCTTAATTCTGCCTGAGCTTAAGGTTGAATAAATAAATTTATTTACATAATTATTAGTCTGGCGTACCAGTTCTGGTTACTTTTGTGTATTGATTATTCGATATTAGATCTGTTCTATAATGTGTAAGATGGATTAAATCCAACCGTTATGGGGAAGTTTAGATGTTTTTCCAATTTATTTGTGTATTAGGTCTGAATTATTGATAATTACAAGGATTCCACGACTATTATTAATATGACAGTGTAACAACTTATAATGCATAAATTCCCATAAATAATGGGAGTTTGTTCCAGGGTTCTATTGTGCGTATGAAAAAAGAATGCTTATAGGCTTGAATCCGGGAGCATTGCCCTCTACTCCCAGCGGCTAGATGTTCTGTGGCACAATGGATACGCGCTGGTTGGGTGTATTTACTGAGAGGGATGTCAACTAAGCCGTGTTGAATTTTATACATCATAGCGAGCTTAGTTGTGTGTCTGCGGTAATCTAAGGACTGCCATTTCAATTGTTGCATAATTTCAGTTGGGCTACTGTGGCGTCGCCAGTCACTCTGTATGTATCTGGCTGCTCAGTTCTGCACCATTTCGAATTTGTTATGTTTTGCTTGGTGGTTGGGTCCCAGACAGTAGAGGCATATTCTGGTGTAGGTCTGACATAGGTTTGGTAGCAGTATGCCTTGACTGGTCTTGGGCAGTTGCTGGTGTTGCGTCCACGAAAGCTTAGGGTGCTATTTGCTTTCTTTGTGATTGCATCTACAAGGTGGTTCCAGGAGAGTTTGCTATTAATGTTTACCCCCATAAGTGTTTTGCAGTGTTGTGTAGACGTTCTCCAAGATTAGTCACCCTTTGTCTAGCTTTCTCATGCTTCAATTTAGGGATGTGGTCTATGGCTAGAGATAGTCTGGGGTCATGGATGTATATAGTAGTCATAGTTGATGGGTTTTACTTTATTTGTAATCCTTAGGATTTCACATTTAGCTGGATGGAAGTTCATTAACCAGGTCTCTTCCCATCGCCGCTGATTCTGGCATACAATAAACTGTCATCTGCAAATAGTTTGATTTGAGATGTTACGCAGTCTGGCATATCATTGATGTATGCCAGAAACAGCGGCCCCAACACAGTGTCCTGCGGGACGCCTGATAGGACTGGGGCCTCTGTGGATGTTTTGCCAATTACAAGGACTGTTTGGGTACGGTTTTGGAGGAATGATACTGCTACCAAACCTGTCAGACCTACACCAGATTATGCCTCTACTATCCAGTTTAGGGTGTTTCTACAGACTCCGTAATATTTTAATTTGTGTAGTAGTCTTCTGTGGGGTACTTTATCAAAAACTTTACTGAAGTCGAGGAGGATGCAGTCCATTTGGCCTCCCTCCTCGAGTGTCTGTGCGAGGTCATGAATTGTTCCTATTAGTTGTGTTTCTGTTGATCTGTGTTTTCTGAAACCATGCTGGGTGTCTGAGAGTATATTGTGGGTATCAAAATGTGTCATGATGTGGGAGCGGATTATATATTCTAGGAGTTTGCACAAAACTGAGGTTAGGGAGATGGGTTGGTAGTATTTTGGCATTTTTGCTTTACTTCTGTCACCTTTCTTGAATGCCGGTACTATGTTTGCTTTTAGCCAGTCAGACGGGGTATTTTGCTGAAGGGAGGCCTGGAATAGGAGTTACGGCAGGGGATAACTCGACTGTGGCTTCTTTCAATATTCTGATAGGGATTTCGCAATGACCCTCATTGGCATTGCTCAAGTCAAGAGACGAGTCAAGTCACTCGTAGTCGTGCCATGGGCCATGATAATTATTAGACTTAACATTATAAATTAAAAAACACGAAGACTACCGATATTTACAATGGCTAACTACAGATTCAAGCATGATTACATTTCAAAATAAAACAAACATTAATTTAATACAAGTTTAGTGCTGCAAACGGTTTCTTGTATTTCAAATCCAGTACTTCCGGTTTTACGAACGAGTTTTTTTGGCGCGTCATTGTATTTACCCGATTCTTTACAGTGCAGTACATGATGTAACGATGGTTTTTATTGGCTAATCTCGCTCTCGGAGACAGGGTAACCAAGGCTATGATCGGAGAAATTTAATTAGGCCAATATTAGATACGCAGTAAGTAACTGTTGATACTTCATTGGTTATAAATAATCAACCCGCCAGGTAGCTGATAAAACAACTACGTAAAATAATTCGCTAGATGGCGACATAAGCAGCAAGCGACGTATTTTAGCGAATGTAGAACGTACAACACATCATACAACGCAACGAATGGCTAGAACTTGTCAAATAAGCCAACGTATACAGGATCAGTTTGGCATTAAATAACTGCGGGTAGGTAATCTTGTATTAAATTGGCATACATAATGTTGGTAGTCCTATATTTGTGGCTTCTTTTTAGTTTAGACGCCAGCAATTATATTAAGGGATTTAAGCATTTGAATATAGGCCTTCGTCGATTCTATAGACTATACGGATATTACTATCCTACGCGTAGCAACGATGATGCGCTTTCCAGTCCAAACTTGTCAAGATACTAGATAGGCAATTAGGCACCATTGGCGTCTCAACTACCACGTGTTCTGATAACGTCACTCTCATTGCACTCAACCACACAGACACATCACTACAAGCTCTGACACACATTGCTGAACACGAGTCTCACCTGAACAGGTGTGAAGTCAGCGGTTTAAAGACCAAAGTAATGGTTATGTACAGAAAGACACATACCTCTGTAGACTTGAAAGGATTACCCGATATGGCCCCTGGAAGCTATCAGACCTTGGATGTAAGTCATGTAACAGTGGAAGAAACCAACGTCGATATCTTTGGTCAGATAGTAGCAAGGCTACAGAATCGCTGGATTCCATAAAGGCTAGATGCATGACACACTCCCTAAAAGTTGCTGGCAAGCATGGATTCTATGTTGGTGTTGGCGCCAGCATTAAACTATAGAACTGGTGTATTCTACTCAAGGTAACGTATGCTGTGGAGGTCCTACGTCTGACATCTGTTCGTAAGGACAGTATTAATGCCTACCAGAGGCAGATTCTGAGGTGGATGTTGCACTTAAATTCAAGCACTGGTACCTCTGGGATGTACCTGATGCTCACCCTATTACCCATTGAAGACATTCCAGACCCTATTCGGCAATGTTGTCGACACTGGAATACCAAGTGACAGTAAGACAACAAACTGTAAAAGACTTGTCAACTCACAGCTGGACCAAGATTGTTAAAGAGCTTTTGGCCTTACATCCTTAGCATATGTCATAATGGAAAACAACTCTGAAACAAATTGCAACATGATCTACAGAGCTCATGTGTTGTGATGCCTGCAGAACTGACTGTCTATATCCAATGTGTGATTCTGTCAGTGACTGCCCCAGAGATATATCACTGGCCTGTAACAAGGTGCGCTTCCCCCTGGGCCATTACTTACACATCACAAAGAAGTAGGTTTTTAAATTTAGTTGTTCCTGGGACAAATTAATTGTTGTACATACAATTATAAGTGAAATTTTGGATGTACTTGTCTGATAAATAGATAATTTCAAGTGCTGCAATGTGTCTGTACACTTGTGCAACTGATACTCATGGTAACTTCTCTTGTATGTTTCAGGGCCATTTGCAACCCCGTTGCTGGAAGGTCTGCCCAGCAAGGTGATTGACTACATTGCCAGCACGGTGCCCTTCCCCTCCCGCATCGGGCAGCCGGACGAGTATGCCCATCTCGTTCAGAGCATTGTGGAGAATCCCTACCTCAATGGCGAGGTGATCCGTCTCGACGGAGCCGCCAGGATGCAGCCATAGAGTTGTACATAAACAGGACATGGCAGGACAGAATTACATTAACATTCTTGTGCACTCTCTGATGACTTGGATGAATGGCTGATGTTTGCCTTCAGAAGCAAAGCTGTGAGTTACAGCATTCACAGCACGCATTTATTCACAAACAGACACGTTTGTAATTGTAATAACCATTTTGTATTACTGCACCTGATTGTCAAATCTATTTACCAATTATGACTTAGCTTATACCATATATAACAGTTGCATTCCCAAAAATGGTTTATTGTGGGAACAATGGGGAATGTGCAGCTGGTGTATTTACATCTTCAACAATAATAATAATGCTTTTTGATCCTGCTACGTATACTATACTACACTACTATTACAAATGTCTTGGAACGTACCCAGGGTGCATTACTTACAATTTTCTGCTATGCAGTTTCTGCGTTGTTCCTAGTCAGTGAAACACCAAAATGTGAGCTGTTTTGTCTTGGTGCACACAAATAATTCAGATTGAGCTTTGTGAAAAGTAATAAATCAACTTCAGGTGACGATCAGCATATTTTTAATTAGCGAGTAGAATAATTTTTGAATCATATACATGAGTGTAATGTGTTATTAATGCAGTGCCAAATTGTATCGAGTTAATGTGCAGATTTCACTGTATACACATCATTGTGCTTGTACATTATATACATGAATGACATACAACACATTATGTGGAAAATAGACTGATTTACAAATATTTGGGTAATAAAATATCTACATTGCATTGAAATGTGTTTCTTTAAGCTGATGTGATCAAACCATCCCAATGACTCGTGAACATTTACAAACTAACAATGTTCTGAAAGATTGTTTTATTCAAAAAGTAATACATAAATGTGGCGAAGACACCTGACAGGTTCACAGGTAAAAATGGACATTTCCATGACAACCAGGTCAAACCCCACTATAGACAAGATTACCTAATTATAGCATGATGATCATATTAAAACATCACATGGCTGTTACATGTTATCACTTCTGTGTTCAAACTGAGCTTGACTGTTCCTCAATTATTAATCATTTAAACCTATTAGTAAATATTTTAATGGTAAACTGCCAGCCAAATAGCATTTACAATTTCAATGTTTTGTTCAATTCAAACAGCAACCACCGCCTAGTGGTAGAAATAGCAGCTAACAGCAATAGGGTGGAATTTATTTTAATGTTGGGCACAACAGCTTGGTCCCACAATCAAGAGCAAGACAAAATACAACTGATGAGCAAACTTACTGTCACACTGACCTCTGGTTTGAGAGAGATTCTGTCGCTTTAATACAACTCTGTAATGTTTTTGAGATTATCTGCATTGTGCATTGACTTGACTACCCAGATTACATCACTATCCGACATTTCACAGGAACCGACTCAAACATTTCACTACTTGCCAACCGAATCCAGCCAATATGGCTATCCAGTGGCTAACATGTTTTAAAATGCAAATTCTGGCATACAAAAGCACCAGTGCAGAAAATTAAATTAGATGTGAACACCATCCTAATGTCTTGTCACTTTGATCATAATAAAACATTAACAAAACATTAATCACCTAGTTTGTATCCATGGGTTCATGGTGGGACGATGACACATCACCAGCATCACTGACGGCCGCCAATGATGTGTCACTAACTGTCACTGTTGTGTGACCGTCAGTCACTGAGCTGGTGTTCTCTGTCTGTGTGCAGCCACTGTCTGTGTCATTACTGTCTGACTGGGTTGGTGACGTGTCAACAACTTCCGACCCGTCTGATGACTGGCTTGGTGATGCGTCGACAACCTCTGACCCTTCTGATGATTGGCTGGATGCTGATGACTCACCGCATTCTGCCTCCTTCGAGTTGCTGCACGTCACCGAGTCACTGACAGTATTCTCTGCCACCGTCGCTGACACAGCCGCCCCACTGTCACTGTCAGACACAGGTGACACACCTCTCTCACTGTCAACCACATTACTACTATCAGGTGGCGCCACAGTGTCAGGGGTGTCCTGTGTCGGTCGACTGTTCTCGTCCGTTATCACATCTGTGTCGGTTTCACTCTCAACTCGTCCCTCTATGACGGGCGTGTCAAAGCCTCCAGAGTCACGTCTCTGGCGCTTGGCTGCAACAAGTAGGAGCAGGGACATGTAGACACACAAGTAGGAGCAGGGACATGTAGACACACAAGTAGGAGCAGGGACATGTGGACACACAAGTAGGAGCACGGACATGTGGACACACAAGTAGGAGCAGGGACATGTGGACACACAAGTAGAATCAGGGACATGTGGACACACAAGTAGGAGCAGGGACATGTAGACACACAAGTAGGAGCAGGGACATGTAGACACACAAGTAGGAGCAGGGACATGTGGACACACAAGTAGGAGCAGGGACATGTGGACACACAAGTAGAATCAGGGACATGCACACACAAGTAGGAGCAGGGACATGTAGACACACAAGTAGGAGCAGGGACATGTAGACACACAAGTAGGAGCAGGGACATGTACACACAAGCAGGAGCAGGGACATGTACACACAAGTAGGAGCAAGGACATGTACACACAAGTAGGAGCAGGGACATGTAGTAGCAGGGACATGTAGACACACAAGTAGGAGCAGGGACATGTAGACACACAAGTAGGAACAGGGACATGTACACACAAGTAGGAGCAGGGACATGTAGACACACAAGTAGGAGCAGGGACATGTAGACACACAACTAGGAGCGGGGACATGTGGACACACAAGTAGGAACAGGGACATGTACACACAAGTAGGAGCAGGGACATGTAGACACACAAGTAGGAGCAGGGACATGTACACACAAGTAGGAGCAGGGACATGTGACACACAAGTAGTGAGCAGGGACATGTAGACACACAAGTAGGAGCAGGGACATGTAGTAGAGCAGGGACATGTAGACACACAAGTAGGAGCAGGGACATGTGGACACACAAGTAGGAGCAGGGACATGTGACACACAAGTAGGAGCAGGGACATGTGGACACACAAGTAGGAGCGGGGACATGTGGACACAAGTAGAGCAAGTACGGAGCAGGGACATGTACACAGCAAATAGGACAGGGACATGTGACACACAAGTGGAGCGGACATGTAGACACACAAGTAGGAGCGGGGACATGTGGACACACAAGTAGGAGCGGGGACATGTGGACACAAGTAGGAGCAGGGACATGTACACACAAATAGGAGCAGGGACATATACACACAAGTAGGAGCAGGGACATGTACACACAAATAGGAGCAGGGACATGTAGACACATACAAGTAGGAGCAGGGACATGTAGACACACAAGTAGGAGCAGGGACATGTGGACACACAAGTAGGAGCATGGACATGTGGACACACAAGTAGAATCAGGGACATGTACACACAAGTAGGAGCAGGGACATGTAGACACACAAGTAGGAGCAGGGACATGTAGACACACAAGTAGGAGCAGGGACATGTACACACAAGTAGGAGCAGGGACATGTACACACAAGTAGGAGCAGGGACATGTACACACAAGTAGGAGCAGGGACATGTAGACACACAAGTAGGAGCAGGGACATGTACACACAAGTAGGAGCAGGGACATGTAGTAGCAGGGACATGTAGACACACAAGTAGGAGCAGGGACATGTAGACACACAAGTAGGAGCAGGGACATGTACACACACAAGTAGGAGCAGGGACATGTGGACACACAAGTAGGAGCGGGGACATGTGGACACACAAGTAGGAGCGGGGACATGTGGACACACAAGTAGGAGCGGGGACATGTAGTAGCAGGGACATGTAGACACACAAGTAGGAGCGGGGACATGTGGACACACAAGTAGGAGCAGGGACATGTAGTAGCAGGGACATGTAGACACACAAGTAGGAGCGGGGACATGTAGGAGCAGGGACATGTAGACACACAAGTAGGAGCGGGGACATGTGGACACACAAGTAGGAGCAGGGACATGTAGACACACAAGTAGGAGCAGGGACATGTAGACACACAAGTAGGAGCAGGGACATGTGGACACACAAGTAGGAGCAGGGACATGTTGACACACAATGGCTGTGACCAAAATAATGTTGGGCGTTATACTCATCTGCGTGATGTTCATGTGCATACATTACAAAATGTTTGTTTTCTGCCATAAAACACTTTCCTCTCCATGCCATGTCACTCTTAAAAATCACCCACATAAATGTAAGCATGACAACAGTACGAAGGACACTTGGAAATATTAGCAGACACTTTGAGACTTCTACACACTGACATGTAGAGACTGCACAAGCGCACCGACACAGTATGCCAACTGCCTCCAGGAGGATAACACAGTTGGTGCCAGTGGCAAATTAGAACCCGCTGCAACTTCTATCAAGCTTGAAAACTGCTAAACAATTGCAGTATATACAATCTCTTAATCTAAGTGCGACTGTAGAAATTTGTAAGCGATGATGGTAAGGAATCTGAAAGTTGTAAGTTATACACGTTACCACTAATTTATGTTTAAATTCCATAAATAATAAGTAACGTGACATAAGGTAAACTGCATACGTATCTCGTACCGTTTCTACACTCGCTGGCCTCCCCGTCTCTGTGGCTTGTCTCATCACCACCAGAGGGCCCCTTTGCTGTGTCGGAGCTGTCCGGACTTGTGCATTTGGTCGCCTGGGTGTCCACCGATGACGCACTCTCTGTTACGTCCTCATCAGCACTGGCTAGAGACAGGTCAGTACTGTTTTGGGTGTCTGTTTGTTTGTCGTCACTGCTCTGTGAAACAATGCCCTTGGAGGGGGCGGCTGAACCGTCAACCACCCTAGGGGTGGCGTCACTCTCCGACACCACTGTGTTTGATGCTAGTGGGACACTACATGGTGCCCCTGTCTCCACTGGTGTCCCCGTTTCTGCAGAAATTGTCACTTTCTCCATTACTTCCCCTGTTTCTGTGGGTGTTTCACTGGTGTGGATGTCTTTAGATGAAGTATCACTAACATCCCCCCTGTCCTCCACTCTCTCTGTCACCGACACACCCTCCTGCACAGTGCCGTTCTCTGCAGACACACAAGGCACCTCGGCCGTCCGAGACATACCCTCCGCCAGGGGGAGCTGCTGTTGCTGCCACGGGTTGTGACTCGCCATAGCATCTCCTGCCCCTGACATCGATGCATACCAGTGAGGATTAGAGGTGACGGGAGAGTTCATTGGGGTCGGACTAATGAGAGACATGCCGAGCTTCTCTGGAGTCTTCATGTCGCCCGCAAACCCATTCGCTCCATCCATGCCGTTCATCAATGGCTTCTGGTCACTAACGATCCTACTGCAAACAACAACGCATACGTAAACGTTTACTGCACAACTTGCTCGGTCAATCTGCAATGTAAACCGTCACATTTAACCACAATGTCACCCGTTCCAATGTCACCCTCAGTGAGCAACTGTGCCGACTCCACTAAATGGACATGTATAACACAAGTGTTGGCACCAACACACCTTTGTAATTCTTGTGTTGGCGTGTTGGGGGAATGAGAATGCCGATTTACTGATGAATACCTGAACCATGTTGATCACAACACTTATTTAAATTGAACTGATTCTTATTGGCAGATGATTGCTAGCTGGTGTTTATAAGACTTCACCAATGACAGTAGTTGTGATGACTTACTTGCCGTGTGGGTCCACTGTACTCACCACCATTACATTCTGAAAACATACAACGACACCATGATGCTTACTACTTGTTCTGAATAATTTTGTAATCTAAGCCATTCAATATTTCTTTACAGACTACCAAATTTATTTAAAAAAAATCATTATAGTATGCAACATAAATTACATTTAGAAACCAACTGTTTGTGGATTGGTTCATTTGGTTGTCTACGTGAAGTAAACAATGAATCAACAGATTAGGCATTGACAGCCACAACAAAAGGTTGAATGCTGCATTTGCATAAGAGTCTTCTTATTTGGCTTGTACCCTACTGGTATATAAAATTATCCTGATTTAATAATTTAAAGTATTGAAAATAGACTTTCTGCAGATAACAAACTGTCATCTTTCTAGAGAAAAGCTACTAGTTGCAGCAAACTATCCAGACCAAAAATAGACTGTATGGCAAATCATGAGTGATGCACAACCTTGATAGCTTACCTTCTCAATACCTCGTAGAAACTTGTCCGTCTTCTTGTAGTGTTTGTGAGGGTTTGTCACCAACTCACAAAGCCGCTGGATAGTGAACGGGATTCTAAAATGTCAAAGATGAAAAGTATCTCAATTTTCTACAGTATTTTTATGCGATGAGTCTGGGTCATTTTAATGATTCTGGTATGAATTAAAAACAACACAAATAAATGTTTATGAAATAAAAATGACTGAGCCATTGTTCAAGCAAATTTCAAGATGCAGGGAAATCAGGGGCTGATACCAAAAAGCTGGGATGCATATCATACATAGTAATATAGGAATTCAACCAGCTTGACAAAAGTTGTGAGTGCATTATACGTGGGGGCATATTATACATGGAAATATGACAATATTTCAATTGCTATTATATTGGTTCCCATTAATATAATGTTGCGCTTGTGTTCAACTTATTATTATTTCTATATTTCTAACTGTTACTATTACAAAATGTTTTACCCCATGCATGATTCACAGTAAACTGGTTTAGAGAAAGTTGTGAGAAAACACAATTACCCATTAAATTTAGCAATTGCATTCCTGAGACGTTCTGTCATCTCAGTGAAGCAGACATTCTCGACATTTGGCAGTGCCTCAGATGCATCCATAGGTGCATTCTGCTCAAAGTCCGCCACCACTGCCTCCAGCTTCTTCACAAACAGACACTTCATCTTGCACCACGGAAACCTGCGCACAACAATCAAAGCAGTCTCTTTTTATCAGCACCCAATGTCATATTTTAACTAATTAATAAACTATATTGAGCTGGTGATAACTAAGAATTCTGATCAAGTTACTTAACTAAACAACTGGCTTTTGAACAAGTTGGGATCAAAATCGTTGATCTTCTGAGACTTTGAGTCGTTTGAAATTACAAAATTTAACCATTAGAACGGGCCACATGAAGCTCAGTAAACAACTTGACTGTGTGTATGATTGATTAGCATGAATGAGAATGATTGCTCTTCAAAATATATATCCAGCCAGTGAAAATCTTGAAATCTAATAATCGTATTGTGTAAAATAAGGTGCATAGACTGAGGGTGAATTAATCATTAAATTATAAACTGAAATTTTCATTACAAAAACATGGCCTGGACATTCATTAGACACATACTATGTCTATGTGAAGAAGACACATAAGATTAAGAGTATGCACCTTTTTTGATGCTATACGATTGAGATATGCAACATCAGAACGTATTTGTCAATTGTGAGGGTTCTCGATCATCCACTTTGCACGAATTGACTCCAGAACTGTTACGACAAGATATCGCATGGGGTTTTACCTTTAATAAGTAATGATGACTTCCAAAATCGACCATCTCACTCTTGTCGATGAGTGGCCATACAGGTAAATATTATTTTAGCACTATCTCATGACCGATTTGTAAACAAACTGTTTTCTCCCGCTACACTCTGCGTGGTCAATATATAAAAATAGAAATATAGTTAATGCGGAACAACATTGGTTTACGGTAACATTTACACAACTCCCCTACTAAAATAATGAAATTAATTGACTTAAATTTAATAAAAAATATATTAGGTTCGATGGCGATGCGTTTAATCTTCGATACTGGAATCATCGTTTGTTAATAATTATATTAATAGATTGATACCTACTTGTTTTACATAAATATATATTCATGCCCATAGGATTCGCTGAAATGAAGAGCTTCGTGTACTTACAGAGTTTCACCGGTTCGGGCAACACTGAGTAAATATTCTTCAAGAATTGGCGGCACGTTGTCATTTGACGATTTACGTCCAAATTCTGGAAACAAGAAATCAAAATAAATCATAGAATCACAAAAATGAGTATATTAATGGGTCACTAGTTCCTATAAGTAGTAGGCGTATCTGCGTTACCTTCTAATGCGTCTAAAATATCTTCTTTGTTGTCCATTTTTAAACACCTTCGAACAAAACACCTCTCCGTACTAAATTTCCGAAGATGGCGACTGGACGTGACGTCAATCATGGACGAACGCAATATTTTGAGAAGGGGTGGTAGCTTTCAAAATTAGGTAGTAAATACTTCCCTAGATATAATTGATTTAAGTTGTAGTTAATAATGGTCAGTAGCAATTTTAGTTGTATTCCACAACATTCAGAAAATTGTCGTTTAAAAATGTAATAACTAATAATGTGGATGATCGTTATGCTTCCATTCACTTGCGGTGGACTCTTCAAATAATTATCTCGCGCGATTCTCTTTCTCCTATGCGTGACTTCGTTTATTTACATGTAGGCGTCGGATTCCCATGGAGTCGAGTTAATTTTTACAACTAAGGTGCACCATCTGAAGTTACTTTGCATCTACGTGAGTACCAACAACCCTATTTTAGCGATGGCGGGTGATTCGGATGTCTGTTAATTGAGAATCTCAAGTGCCCTGTCGCGCGTCCAGTATCGCTGTCGTGAATACCTGGCAGCCACCTGTTCTGTGTCCACAGGCACGGACACGGTTCCTTGACTTTGATCTTGTCGCGCGACAACGCCGCCGGACGAGCGTACACAGGCAAACATGGACAGGAGCACAGAAAGTTAAGAATAAAGAATGAGCAAACAGTCAAGTATTGAATGTGAAGCGGGTGGCAACAATATTGTAGCTGAAATATTGATTAATTATTAAACTTATCAAATATTCAATTTCAAGTTTAACTCTAAGTTGCATTATGAACAAAATTATGTCTATAATTTTTGAACTTTTTTAAAGGTAGTATATGCACCGCATGTACTTACTTATTGATCATCCTTGGTACACAGATGTAATTTTTCGTGTTTTTTGTGCTGTTTCGTATTGAAACTGCATGTTTCATATAGTTATGTGACAAAAAAAGTTTATATGGAGTTGAAGAATATGAGTAATTAATTTATGATATGAACCATGTTGAGACCCTGGAAATCTGTGTTGAAAAGTTGGATGATTTGAAAATGCAATGTATGATGAATATTTGTTTAATACAGGTTAATTAAGATTAACTTAACAAGTTAAATATTTAATTATTATGTGTTGGCTATGTGGTGGTATTTAGGAATTGGGATAAATAAAACTTGTATTAAATTGTCAATCTGTATTATAGTAGACATGCATTAGCCTAGGATGAATAGTTTCATGTTGTGGATGTTAACAGGATATAATATATAGAATTTATTTAGCTGAATGTGCAACAATCTCAATCCTTAAATAGTTACTACAAAATACTAAAAATAAATTACGTCACAATGTTTATCTATCATAAATGTTAGTTTAAAGCAGCACACCATTCCATGTTTACCTATTTTGTATATTTAACAAGTATTATTATTATAAATATAAAACGTTTAACATGCCCAGTAGATTGTTTCCTCAGTGATTTTATTTAATTATGTCCACAACTTCAGCCTCATGTGAACTTGGAACAATTAAGATAGGTTCAATTAGCTAGATGACCAATCAATTAAATTGCCATGATAACTATTTTAATTTAATCTTGACATCACTTGATCTTACAGAAACACATTGTGTACACTTACTGCACTGTCAGTTGGCACATTTGACTACTCTTGGGGGTAAAATTAAGGTCACTTTAGGTGAAGATGGCACATCTGGG
This sequence comes from Ridgeia piscesae, assembly GCA_025642075.2. Classification (NCBI taxonomy): domain Eukaryota; kingdom Metazoa; phylum Annelida; class Polychaeta; order Sabellida; family Siboglinidae; genus Ridgeia; species Ridgeia piscesae. The sequence continues at coordinate 1,393,227 of JAODUO010000086.1, read as the reverse complement.
ATAAAAGTGACACATGGGGTAAAGGTGACACACCTAGGGTGAATATGACATATCCCTAGTATCTAGGGTGCAGGTGACACTCTAGGCAGAAAAGTAACACACCTGTGGTGAAGATGACACATTTGGGATGAATGTGACACACATGGGATAAAAGTGACACACATATTGTGAAGATGACAAATCTAGGGTGGAGATGACACTCCAGGGGTGAAAGTGAGAACAGAAGGTTCTTGTCAAACTACTTGTTTTACCTTTCTTATAAAATAAGTAATTTTACAAGAACGTTCTGTTGACATGTTCTTGCAAGTTGTTGCCACAATATGACATTTTATTGTAGTAGATTTGTTTAAGCAGCAATCTCTAAGCTCTTTCTTGTTAAATGTAATAACTACATTTAACATGCAAGGGCTTGTGTTTTTCTGCTTAATTAAATGGATGTTTTCTACCACTGGTTATGTGACCAACATGCAAGAACATGTCAAGACTACACAGAGGTCTGGCATAGATTCATTGTCTAGACGGGCGGGGAGTGAATGCTTGAATGCAACTAACAAACACAACAAAACAGCCAGCTGATGTCAATGCAGGTATTATTTACATTACACAATGTTGGAATAATGGATCTGTTGATATGATCATTCATCATCATTGCTCATACAACATTCACAGTACTCAAATGAAGTCTGCCTGAGTCATTGAATGTTGATAGTATTATTAATTCATATCTTATAATGTCATCATCATTGCCCTCTTATGTCTTCATTCTGATGCTAACAGTAACTCAAGGCAGTTAGGAACTTAGGGGTCATCGCATGAGTTCATAGTTTAAAAAAGACCATGCTATATTGATTGGTGGTATTTTGATCAATACTGCATTTTGATCAATTGCACTGGAAATTGATACATCATGGTAAATAGGGTTGTGGGGGTCTTGTCATGTCATGTCAGGTGAATTATGATGAGTTTCCAATTCATTTTGTGCACAAATATGTGATTGTTGTTACATTGGTAGATTATATGCTTACATTGTCATGACTGACTCAGTGTGGTGGCATATTCTAGGAATTCACTGCAGCCAATTGAATAACCATTCTTGAACAGGACTGCACCACTCCTACATTGCCTGCCTGGTTAAAATTCAGCAATGTTGGGTTGGGCATGTCAGGACAGACACGCGCATGCCCGGCTGCCACTGGCAGACACAGGCAATTACCGGGTACTATAATAATATTTACAATTTACCAAATATGCTACCAGGGGCAGCAGAAATGCTACAAACACCAACTGAAAACAAACATGAAGAAATGCAAAATAGACACAACTAGTGGGAAACTGACTGTGAAGATTGCAGTCATTGCACATGTGTGATGGAGGTCCATATGCAAAACCAACGTAGGACATTTAAAAATAAACTACGTAGCAATGGAAGCCGACAATAGACAGCGGCAGAAGGATCATAAACATTACAACAAGTCAACAACACATTGACTACTACAGCAACTGTACTGCACACATGTGTGTGATTATGTGGCTGGATCTACAGATTTTGAATGGGCCTGTTTATTCCCAATGCAATAACCATACATAACTGTCTGCACAGTATTGTCATCATGTTTTATGTATAATATGATTTGAAAATTATACTTGACAAGTGATTGCAAGATAGGAGAGGGAGAGGGAGAGGGAGAGGGAGAGGGAGAGGGAGAGGGAGAGGGAGAGGGAGAGGGAGAGGGAGAGGGAGAGGGAGAGGGAGAGGGAGAGATTGATGGAGGGATAGAAGACACAAGAAGGGGAGACAGCAAGTGAGGGAGCAAGAGTGAAAGGGGTAGTCAGTGCTAGTCCATGAGAGAGACAGAGATGAAGGCAATTCAATATGTTTAGTTCAATGTTACATCTCAGGTGGTAGATTATCCAGGGGTATCTGTTTGAGTCGTGACAACAGTAAATCTCAGGTCACATTCCAGACGGTGGAATAGCCACGTGTGTCTCTCAGTCATGAAAGAGTAAATCTCTGGTGTTGGAACATCTGGACAAGTGTTTTGACAAGAGTAAATCTCATCAGGTGGTTGAATCAATGAATGACCAAGTCACCCCAGGTCACCAGGTGTGTCTAGTATTTTGAGCCACAAAGGTTAAACTCAGGAGGCAGGATGTCCAGGTATACCTGTGAATCAAGAGTAGATATCAGGATGTCTAATGTCCAGGTTTATCTTTTAAAGTCAAGTAACAGTTGCTGTTGTGCAGCGTATGCCAATGACAGTGCTGATTGGGCAGTATCAGTGCTCAATGTTTATGTCGGGAGTCTGCAGCTGAATTATGAATGAAGTGAATGTATATGCTGGGTACTCTTCAGCCAATCTCACTGATTGCTGCTGTAATTGGCTGTTCTACAGGTCATTACTGAAATATGATTTGAAACTGTGACAGTGTGACTAGACTGCACTGTAGGTTCTATTGATGTCAGATTGCATTTTCTTCAACATTCAAAGTCTTTGTATTGACTGAGATGGGGTAGTTGTGCATTTTCCCACAGTGGTTTGATTACCTGTGCACTGGTAGTTATGTGGGCTCTACCCAGGACTGTGTGTACCAGTATAACTATTGAGGGTCATTTGATCTATTTACCAAGTGTGTACGTCAAGGAATTTAACATGAATTAAAAGTTTTAAATGTAAGATTTATGATGTCTAATTGACCATTCCACTTTGAGATTTTCTGGACAATATTTGTGTGCCACAAACTGAGGGTACAGTTGGAAGTCTGAAGGGTGGACAGTTGGAGATTTTTTAGGGGAACTGCAGTGACATGTTAAAAATACAATCTACGAGAAACGTTAGCCAGTACCGTGTGCCTTCAGTGTGTACATTCATTAACTTAGATATTATTAGAATTTGGATATCGTATCTCCCATGTGAATTAATGTAAAAGTAGTAATAAGGATTCTTTGATGAACATTCTTTAGCTTCAGTAGATTTATAATCAATTTTTTGCACTCACAAACTAAAAAGTCCTACATGCAAATGCAGTGATAGAGCTTCTTGGAAAGGCAGCTTAGCCTGTTCTGCTTGGCTTGGCCAGTTGCACTAAGTTCATTGCCAACAGTCATTCAATGATTGTGGGTTTGCGGATTTAGTAGCAGCGACAGCCGACAGGTGCCAAGTGATGTATGTAGTTTAGACACAATGTGTTGCCTGACTCAGTCTGTGTAGGTCCACCAGGCACCAGGACTGGTGTGATGTGTACACACAAAGCCAGATACAGGTGCAGCAACAACCCAGTGATTGCTGCAGGCTGTACAACTGATGCAGAGTGAGTGTCAATGATTGATGAACACTTCAGGTTGATACAGTACAATCTGACTTTTGCATGCAGAGCAAACCAATCTTGAATCATTTTCTTGAGATTGGTGATTGGTGTAGTTTATGATGAAGTGGTTGATGGCTGTGGTTGCTGGTTCGTGTCTGTCACATTTATCTTGTTCCTTGCAGGTGACGGCGGCATGACATTGGAAAAGTGGACACTTGGTTGCAACTACCAGGTGACATTCTGTCAGAGAATGTGAGAGAGAGAGAGAGACCAGCTAACGCATAAGAGAATACTTTTACTGAAGTAAGTATGTGAGTAGAAAAGTATGACTGAGCATGTGTAATTGAGGTGAGTAGACAAGTGTGACTGAGCGTGTGTAATTGAGGTGAGTAGACAAGTGTGACTGAGCATGTGTAATTGAGGTGAGTAGACAAGTGTGACTGAGCATGTGTAATTGAGGTGAGTAGACAAGTTTGACTGAGCATGTGTAATTGAGGTGAGTAGACAAGTTTGACTGAGCATGAGTAATTGAGGTGAGTAGACAAGTGTGACTGAGCATGTGTAATTGAGGTGAGTAGACAAGTTTGACTGAGCATGTGTAATTGAGGTGAGTAGACAAGTTTGACTGAGCATGTGTAATTGAGGTGAGTAGACAAGTTTGACTGAGCATGTGTAATTGAGGTGAGTAGACAAGTTTGACTGAACATGTGTAATTGAGGTGAGTAGACAAGTTTGACTGAGCATGTGTAATTGAGGTGAGTAGACAAGTTTGACTGAGCATGTTTAATTGAGGTGAGTAGACAAGTTTGACTGAACATGTGTAATTGATGTCATAGACAAGTGTAACTGAGCTTGTGTACTGAGGTGAACAGAATTGGGGTAGTCACAGTTACAGTTGGCAAAGATTCCAGTCTGTGACAGCAGCACATTGTTAGCTCGGTAAAATACTGTACCCCACGTGAAAAAGTATTAGTCGGTGTGCCAAGACCATGTGTTTAAGTGTACATATCTGTGACAGTCGGTCATGTAAACTTCAGATTAGCTCTAGTATACCTTGGGCTGCAGTCAATGTCATTCAGTCAGTTCAAATTCCTGTTTCAATTCTCTGGAATTCCTTTTGATTCAATTTCAATTCCTTTTTTCCTTCAATAATTGTTCACTTCCCTTTGGTATGGTGGCAATACCAATGTAAGTATTATACAATATGTACACATGTTACACACAAATCAGTAAACCATAAACATTCATTCAGTAATACTGAATTGCAGGAAAACACTCAGTAACCTAGAATAAAAATAATTTATTCAACCACAAAATACGTATTTTATGTAATAAAATATATTGTCGGGGAGACTCTCATAAAGGCATTATAAAAGTTGCTAACATGAGAGCCACCCTGTTGTTAAATATGTAATTTTAATACAAATAATTGAATTATTATAAGTAATAAGCTTTAATTGACACATCACACAAAATATCAGATGCTCAATTCCATTTTATTCAGTTTTAATTCTGATTCTAATTCCTTTTGTTCAAAATATTTCAATTCCAATTTCTGTTCCATTCTGTGGAGAAGCAGTAAACATGATCTGTTTTGACTGATACCATAAATGTACCTCCTGTTAATATTTACAATGGAAACACTACATTCCAGGCTGCAGTTTGACAGTTGAACCAATTTAAACCCCTTGTTTCACCCTTTTACCATAACTACCAATTAAGTTGCTTGACCTGAGTAGTGATAAATCTCATTCCTGTGATCATGCATTCTAAATTCTAACCAGGACCCATAGTCCACAGTGATATATGGTGCGATGATCGTTGTGGTAGGTGACCTGTTTGGCAGGTCCACGGCACACTTACAGCCGCCAGCACACAATACACTAGACACTTGTTGAGTTGCCCCGGCTCCTGGTGATCACACAACAATTGACAGTTCAACTGGAACACACTGTTTCTTTCACCTGAGGGCCTCGTCTGTGTTTTGTTGAGCCGCGCTCTAAGCATCTATTACATCGGCAGAGACAGGGCCACAATGGGACGTAGGTAGGTGTCTTCACAGGTCACGCACCAGTCAAAACGTTCTCATCTCAGGACATGTGGATGATTGTAGAATAAGGTTTTTATGGTGCTTGACTTGTTACGTTGGTCTTGGTGTAGGTTTCTCTGCGTAGTGGCTGTAGTATTCTGTGTTTGTGTGTAGGTTCACGACAGAGTCAGTTGTAGACACAACATGGAAGGAACAGGAAGCATACACAGTGAGCCTATGTCTGTCCACTTAAATAATCAGTTGTGCTAACAGCCTGTAACAGGTGATTATTTCTGAAGAACACTGAATGCTAGCACTGGATATGTGCTCACATATATTTTAAATAGAATTTGACATTTATATCAGTGGGTCCTGAGTGGGAGGCATTTGAACCTGAAGTGAGAAAACCATGGCTCAATATTTTTGATGTCATTTTAAAGATGCAGTAGAGAATATGTGTGAATAAATAGTATGGCTAAATTCTTCTTACAGAAGTCTTGATTTAATGTGTTGGGATAAGCAGATGTGTAAATGCCTGAGTGAAATGTCCAGTTTGATATAATGTTTACAGTCACACGGTGCAGTATACAACTGTACCTTCAGATCAGTCACAGAACGAGATCAGTTCATAATGCAGACTGGGGCTTTTGCTGTTGATATTGTTGTCTGTCGTGCCGCCCAAAACAAGTTGTATCAATTATTCAAATATCTGTTGTGAAAACGAGGAAATCTTTTGTTGGCTGACACAGAAGATCTTGTGATTGTGTGAAATGGTGTAGACTTGTCGCCTCAATGTGCACAGTTTTTACTGCACACCAACGTTGGCAAGTTGTTTATGCAATGTTTATCTGTTTAAAATTGTCAGCACCTTAACTTTATACGTGTTGTGTTAAATTATTTGTATTTTATTGCCATCTGAACCAATAGCTACCATTCATAAAAATGCAAGACATAATTAAAATAATTCTTACCCTGAGGGCTTCATAGTCCCTATTTTGCGTTAATGATGACTTTAAAAACTTAAAAGTGTCGCTATTCACAACATTTATGATTCTTGTCTTTTCGTGCATCACAGTTGAGGTTTGTGAGGATTTCAGTTTTATAGAAGTTTACTGTTGTTAAAATGAAATAACGTTGTCTCACTGTCTGTGCCATACATAAATGTGCACTTGCCAGTGGCTTATTGACTGAGTTGTTGATTGTTGTAAAGGGGTCAGTACACCCCCCCACAAAGGGCTGATTCAGGCCTCAACCAGATCTTGTCTTCACTGATCGGCTAAGGTCACTGCGGCATGAATGGTACATGACTAGGACATGAATAGGACCTGGCAGTCGCCATTCACATAGATTAAGAATCAGCAGAGTTCACAACTGTAGGAATGTGACTTGCCACGGGTGATATACAGACCTACTTATAGAGTGACCCAGATGGATGTGATTCCCCATTCACTAAATGTGATACACTGTGTGACTGAGTGACAGACATTTTCTATTAAAAAAACCAGTGAAAGTATATTTGCTATTACAAGATGTATACTTGAGCAAGATGCTGGAGACACAAACTTTTTGATATAATAATTTTTTTATTTTAAGCAAATTTTGAACACTGTAAGTGTGTCACCTCCCAGGTGCCTAGTTCAGCTCACATCTTTCTAAAGTCATTTGCTTCATTAGCTTCTGACCTACCAAGTGGCAATGCATTTTAGAATACACAAGAGTGCTTAGAGTTAGTTTCTTATCACAGTGTATGTTTTATACACTGGCCTTTTTTTAGAGGGTTTTCTCCTGGCTGGGTAAATCGATCCTGTCTGAGTAAATCCTTGCATGCCAGGGGTCACTTTGGTTGGTTATGTCAGTACCAGCTTCCACTACCCCTGGCACATCCCTTTGAAAAACTTCTCTTTTAATGTCAGCCAGTGAAGTCGGCCATGAGGAGTGGGGTCAGCCATGAGGAGTGAGGAGTGGGGTCAGCCATGAGGAGTGAGGAGTGGGGTCAGCCATGAGGAGTGAGGAGTGGGGTCAGCCATGAGGAGTGAGGAGTGGGGTCAGCCATGAGGAGTGAGGAGTGGGGTCAGCCATGAGGAGTGGGGTCAGCCTCTGGTCATATGATATAATTTGGGGTGATTTCAGCCACATGCAGTGTGTGTTACACACACAATCTAGGATGCAAATGTGTCATATTATATTGGGATTCCACCAGTGGTTTATCTGTCTTCAGAGTGGGTGGGTATTGGCCATGTTCCCACGGCTGGCACAGTAGCGACTGGCAAAGTCAATTACTATAATGTAACGTTTGACTCTGTTCACTTCCATGGTTTGTGGCGATGATCAACCATGGGTAATTCAGTGGAGCGTAACAACCCAGACTTGTGAGGATGCAGTTGTCCTCCTAGGGAGCTGTAGGACAACTGAAATGTTGGCAATTGATGCCTTTGGTAGATTACATCATGGGCATGAGAATGAACTAGTGAAATTAATAAAGAACATTGTCATGACATCTTGTTATCTGCACTGACAGGACAGATTGTTTAGCCCATGCACAAACAGGCTCTTGTGTGTATTTTGTAGTGGAACAAAAGTAGTTCTACACAGACCACTGGGCTGACAACGACTGTATGTTGCAAGAAACGGCATTGTTTTTGTGTATATTTCAGCTACTTTGAGGTCAGAATTGTCAAGTAGTATTGCATAAAATGTCATAGTTCCTGATGGGGTGCAGCACCATGAAGCCAGTGCTGCGCTGGCCAGATATAGGAGATATTTTTATCTACTTTGGTGCATTTCTACATGAAATTGGACTCAAAATCAATATTTTAATATTAAGTGTGGAAAAGGGCCAGAAATCTTTTATAGTTGCATTCAAAATTGGTAATTAATAATTTAATTAATTAATAATTGCAGAAAAGGCAACAGCTCTCTAGCCAGATTTGTTTTCTGTTTGGGGAAATGTATTTTAGTGCATTTGTACATGAACTATTGGTTAGGCAGCATAATTAAATTCAGAATTAGTAATTTTATGAATTTTTTTTATAACTCTGAACATATTGGTCTAGTACTAAATTTTGACATACATTTCTGTAAAATTATCGAATGTAATTCGTGTATGTCCATTTAGATTATCTCCAAAAGATGGATCTCTGTTTTATACTGGCACAAGTTTATTATATGCCACAAATGCTTATATGAAAAACAAACACATGTTGACAACAGTTAAGTGTGCATCTATGTTATAATATTGAAATTGATCTTTTGTTGTTGAACATTCTTCATGTTCTGTTGACAATTTTGTAGATAAATGATCTGCCAACTAACTCTCCAGTGAGAAAGATAAGAATCATGGATCGCGAGGACTTCCTGCTGTGCTGTGATGTGGAGGTCTTCAACGAGGAGATTGAGAAGCTCGAGATTGAAGTAAATACACTTGTTTAGTCACTTAATCCTCTTTATTTGGCTGAAGAATGCTGATGTCTGTCCACTGCAATATTCATAGTCAGTCACCACCTCCACCTGCCACCAGCTCCCACTGTGGCGTTGTTTGTTTATCGGATTAACCAACTTAGCAAGTTGTCTTGAATCCCATGTCTGTTTGAACATAATATTCACCCTTTGCAATTCCACACATTGTTTGCATTAATTGGTAAAATAATAGCGAATACGTGCACATCTTTTGGCTGTCTAATTTGTGTTGCATACATTTGAGTTTATTACAATTTAATATTACAATGAATGTACGCATTTTTGTTCCTATTCTTTGATGTGGTTATTATAATGGCTATTATTGATCTAAACATTATCTCACTGATGGTTTGTACATTGGTCATGGCCATGTTTAATTGCCTCATTATCTAAGTAATCTAGCTGTACTTTGCCTGTCTTGCCTCATTAAGCTGCTCCTGCTTGGTACATTATTAATTAAGCAAATGTTGGTGGTATAATTAGTGCTGCTACCTGGTGGATCATTTTGTAACTTGCTTTTGTATTGTCTCATACTCACCAGGTGGCGTGCACATTTCTGCATGGACTGGCTTTTGTAATTTTTTAGACTTCAAAACAAAACATTCACGTTCCAAAACAAGTGTTATGTTTATAACACAGCAGACGCCTTATTACAAATTACTATGCTGGCTAATTCTGTGTAGAAGAACAGGCACCCTCACCTTAAGTAAGCAAATACTTTTAACAAATTACCTACAATCTGTTTAATTACGGATATGTAGAGGGTAATATAGCTGATCATAATTGTTTATATGAGATTGAGATTTTGGCAGTTGTGGCTTTAATTGTGTGCTTTTGGCAGACAGTATTTGATGCAAATCTATCACACAAATATTATGGTACTAAGCTATTCACACTGTTGTATATAACGCAGAAATAAAGCAAATTTGTCGTTTCGCAGGATCTTGTCCAGCTGATTGAGGTTCTGCAGAGAGAGATGACGAGTGAGCAGGAATACTTCAATGAACTGAGTGCACAACTGGCCACCATTGACAGCCCAGAGTCGGAGGATGGACAGGCATTGTCCGAAAAGATGATTGAATCACAGACCCGCCTCACAGACCTTGTCAGCAGAAACATGAAATGCTTCATGCTCGTACGTTGAAACGTCTTCTTCTTCCTCTACATGAGATCAGTCGATTACTATTTTGGAAATATGCAAACTATTTATTGTGGTTTTTGTTTGTGATATTATAATTAATAAACACAGAATAAATATTGCTAATAAATTAACTAAATTTGAGCCAGTGTGTTTGTTGGCATGACTGTTAATATTTTCCTCCATGATTGTTTGCATGTCAGATGTCAGACCTTCTGTAAATCTGTACATGTACTGTGTTCGTCTGTGATCCCTAAAAATAAACTAAACAATGTTTTTTCTTCGAAACTCCTTATGGGTTCATACCATAAATAAAATTTCTTACAACAAATTACATCTGATCACAGTTAAGAATGACAAAATAAAAGATGTCTAGTTAATATGTAGACTTTGTTATGTTACAGCAAACCACGAGTCAAGGTGAGGGAGACATTGCAGGGGTGATTGATGCTGAGGAGGATGAGGCAATGTTACCTGCGGAGGGTGAGCCTGATGAGTGTAACGTGGCAGTACCTGAGGATGTGGAAACAGAGCCCATAGAGAGGTGGAATGGCAGCCACAACTGGCGGCCAGAGGGCGAGGGGGTTGGAGTCCTCACAGACATCTTGGAGGAGGGTCACACCCCGCTAGATCAGCACAGCCGAGACGAACATCACCCATCACCAGTCTCATTTCCATGGCAACCGTCTTCCACTCATGCACACCGAAGTGAAGAATTGCATTCTGGGAGGTTCGCCATCAGGGCGAGTCATGAAGTTGACGATGTCGGCCGGTTGAACGCAAACATCGAGGAATATGAGTCGGTTGTGCGAAGTGGTTCAATGGCACACACAGAGCCGACCCACAATGCACCAGAAAGGAACAATGCTGAGTTGGCACATTCCACCCAGTTGGGTACTTGTGTGTTCGAGAGCCAAAATGTGGCCAGTCAAAATCATGTGTCAGAGAGAGTTGTAATGAACCATCTGGGTCCGGAAATGCGAAGTGATTCGTCAACCGAAGAATACTACCAGGCGGCCATTACAAATGGTTACCATAGCAACCACAAAGATGGTGGTGAGGTCGATGGTGTTGATACAAGGGTAAGCTTCACCGACTTAAGGAGCCGATTTGAAACAGAGAAGTCATGTGATAGAGTTGTCAAACGCAGGTTCAGCGCAACTAAAGTGAACCATTCACACTCCACAGAGAGCACGTCTTCTTTAAAGTTTCAGAATAACAATGAATCAGGAAGAGAGGACGATGAATGCACTGAACCGGTGGCTGACTCTGTGAATGTCAGTAAAAGTAGATATGTGGCAAAGATAAGTGTCAACAACAGTGATACTTGTGAAGGCGAACCTGCAACGAGTGTAGTGGGCCAGGAGAGTGAGTGTTTAGTTGAGGACACACGTCATGTGACTCTGCGTAGTGCTCCAGCCACAAACTCTCACATAGCCGAGGGTGAATGGGGCGCCACGGAACTGAGACAGGGTGTTGACTCACATACACATGACACAGGTGTGAGTGTAGACTCATGTACATATGACACAGGTGTGAGTGTAGACTCACATACAGATAACATAGGCATGAGTGTAGACTCACGTAGGAATGACATAAGTGTGAGTTTGGACTCGTATACAGATGACACAGGAGTGAGTGAAGACTCACGTACAGATGTGAAAGTGAGCACAGCAAAGGTGGTGTTGTCTGTGTCGAGTGTGTCACAAGACGATGACACAGATGACAGACTGCCTGGGGAGTCAGTGTCAACTGCCATGGCTGATGACAGAAGTGAAGAAATTAGGGAGAGGGTGGGTCCCAGCGAGCTTTCCCACTCGGAGGGAGAAGGAGTGTACGAGGAAGAAGGGAGTGTTGAGGAAGACGAGCTCCAGGAGGGCAATGTGCTGATCATGGGACAAGACAGTAAGTCAGATTTTGTCTTTGTCTGTGAAGTCTTACCTAGGTTCTTCTTCCTGTTGAATTTTTTTTAACAAACTCGTTTGTTTCTTTGGATATGTGGTGATCTTTGCATATTTTGAATATATTATGTACAGTGCGTATTTGTAGACTGGATTACAGTTTCATGCACCCAGTGAGCAGCAAGTCAAGGCCAGTCATTTTGGCAGCATTTTGAACTGAAATTATTCCTTTGGCAATTATGGCAATGCTAACAATAATAAAGATGATAATAAGTTCAGTTCATGTAATTGAATGTATTTTATATACCTCCATTTTCGGATATAGAAACCTGTTCAAAGTCGCTGAAATGTTAAAAGTACAACATTATTAAAATAATATATAAAATAGTTGTTATTTAAATATATAAAAATGCATGCATAATACGAGTATATAATGGACATCTATACAAAAAACTAACGTAAAATGAAGTTAATCAAACACAACACCAGTGGCGCAACCTGGGGAATGTCTGAGCACTTAAATAGTTCACTGAGTAAATTTAATAATTCTAAAATAACTTTTGTGTTTTCAAACATTCACTGTTACATGGTAGATAAGAGGCGAGTGGTCCAAGGAGGCAAATGAACATAGAAAGAGGCGAGTGGACCTCAGTACCTGGGAGGAAATACAATTACAATGCATCCAAGTTGGCTATTAATACACACAGATTATAGAATATGAGCAATTACTACTGCAATGTTACCCTGGAATTTCACACATGCTGCCTATGTTTACCTGATCGTGGGATTCGCATGACTGGTCGCCACGCCTCAGCGACTGTGCACAACTAATAGCAGCCACACAAAGCACATGGCGCGGTCTACACCGAAACGGTCACACATGGCCGACTCTGCAGAAGTAGAACAGTAACATATTGCATGTGACCCAGTGGTGTTGTCGACCAGGGCTGGACTGAGTGGACGTGTTGAGGGTGACAGAGACATGTGTGGGGCAAGACTGTGAGTGGGGTGAAAAGGTTGTAGCATCTACCCCACAGTGACCACAAGGATGGGCAAGCATAAGAAAGGTGACGTCTGTTTGTGTTATGTAGACCACACTACAGGAAGTGTAGTGTAGTGTACTCCTCCCTTCTTAATTGTTTGTGTCTGTCATCAATACGTGTCAAGGTGTGGTTGTTACTAACTACGTGGTTCAGGGTACAGCTCCTTGGTTCCATGGTTGATACAGCTCCTTGGTTCCATGGTTGATACAGCTCCTTGGTTCCATGGTTGATACAGCTCCTTGGTTCCATGGTTGATACAGCTCCTTGGTTCCATGGTTGATACAGCTCCTTGGTTCCATGGTTGATACAGCTCCTTGGTTCCATGGTTGATACAGCTCCTTGGTTCCATGGTTGATACAGCTCTGCATGGTTGATACAGCTCTGCATGGTTGATACAGCTTACCTGGATGATACAGCTTCATGGTTGATCAATGATTGATACAACTCTATATGGTTCACCATTGATACAGCTTACACGGATGATGCAGCTTTTTGGTTGAGATAGCTCTTTGGTTGATGTGGCCCAATGGTTGATACAGCTCCGTTGTTGATACATCTCTGCATAGCTGTTGATACAGGAGTGTGGTTGATACTGTGTGGTTGATACAGTTCCATGGTTGTTACAGCTGTGGTTGATACAACCACACAGTTGATGGGTACAGCTCCATGGTTGATACATCTGCATGATCTCCAGGGGTGATATTATTCTGCAACTGATACAGATTATATTAATAATATCAGAAATGATCTGTCTATAACCAGCTACTCATATGTGTGCTGAATGTAGCTGGGCCATCCTGAGTAAATACATTTATTATTATTATCATCATCATCATGCTGTCGGTCGCGATGTGACAAAGACTGCTTCCATCACTTGACTAATGCTCTCCATTTATCTCTCTGCTGTGAGAGTGATGTCCATGAGTCGGTCTTTATGTCTCTCAGCTTCAGGTTTCTCTTGATGGTATCCTTGAACTGGAGATGATGGTGCCCTCTCTTTCTGTAACCAGAAGACAGTTGAGAGTAGAGAACCTGCTTTGGTAGCCTGTCTGGTGACATCCTCATAAGGTGGCCAATCCACCGGAGATTCTTTCTGATCAGAAGATCTTCCATAGCTGGCAGCCCTGTCCGTTCGAGTATTTCCTTGTTTGTCACTTTGTCCATCCAGGTTATCCGCATGATCGAATGCAGAGGTCGCATCATGAAGGCATGCAGCTTTTTCACCTGTCGTCTGTACACTGTCCAGGCCTCGGCTCCATATAGGAGGGTGGACAGCAGGATTGCATGGTATATCTTGCCTTTAACCCGCATGGACACTTGGTGGTTGTTCCAGAGTCTCTGGCATAGTCGGCTGAAAGGTGCGCTAGCCTTGGCCATCCTCCTCTGTATTTCATCGTCAATGCATCCATTACTTGATATAGTGCTTCCAAGGTAGGTGAATTCCAGAACAGAGTTCAGCCTGTTTCCATCAACCATGATATCCTCCTCTCAGGTTCTTGTAGAGTTGGGTTGGTATAGCACTTCGGTCTTCTTGATGTTAATCTTCAGGCCGAAATTCTTTGACGCAACGGAGAAAGCATCCACTATTTTCTGTATCTCTTCAGCAATAGCAGCTCTCTCATCAGTATCCGAGTAGTCTTGGTCTTTGCTCTGAAGTGTGCGACGTTGAATAGGTCAGCACTCTGTCTGGACTGTATGTAGATGCCATCCCCCATGTCTCGGAAAGCCTCGTCGAGTATTGCTGATAGGAAGATGGAGAAGAGCGTGGGGGCCAGTACACAGCCTTGCTTGACCCCATTTGTAACACTGAATGATTCCGAGACTTCCCCTCCAACTCTAACATTCGCCTCGCCATCATTCCGGTATGTAGTGCCTCGATCATTGTTGTGAACTTCTCTGGGCATCCATACTTCCTCAGTAACTGCCATAGCCCGGTCCTCCCAACTGTATTGAATGCCTTACTGAAGTCGACAAATACCATGTACAGTGGTCGGTCCAGCTCAATGCACTTTTCTTGTAGCTGTCGGAGACAAAATAGCATATCCACGGTGCTTCGGTTACCTCTGAAGCCACATTGTATCTCCGGAAGTACCTCTGGTGTTACGTGGGTAGATAGTCTGTTGAGGAGGATCCTGGCGAAGATTTTGCCTGCTATGGAAATAAGAGAGATTCCTCTATAGTTCCCACAGTCTGTTCGATCACCTTTCTTGTAGATGGTTACAATGCTGGCATCCTTCCATGGTTGTGGTACAGAACCCACCTCCCAGGCATTGGTGATTAGTTGGTGCTGCAGTCTGCTGAACAGATTGTCTCCTCCGTGCTTCCATACTTCTGCAGGAATTCCATCTCCTCCAGGTGCTTTGCCATCTTTCAGGTCGGTGACTGTTCTAGCCATCTCATCCATGGTTGGAATCTCATCGAGGCTTGTCTTGGTAATGCGCTGTCGGATGTTGTCCAGAGCTTCGTGATTTATGTCGCCAGGGACGTCGAGTAGCTTCTGGAAGTGTTCACTCCATCTTGCCACAACTCTTGCTGTCAGAGAGGGTCTCCATTCCATCTGTTGATTTCAGGTGAACAGGTCCTTCTTTTTGGGTCCCCACACTTCCTTCAGTCCATTGTAGAAGCCCTTCATGTTGTTTCTGTCAGCAGCTCTCTGCAGCTCCACTGCCTTCCTTTCCCACCAGTCTGACATCAGTGCATGGGTGCATTTTTATATTATATATGTGTTTAAATAAACGATGTGGAGTGAAGAAAACTTTTAAGTAGTAGCAAGAGGACTTGAAACCAAACTATCTAGATGAAGTGTCTGTAATTCTACCTACTATGATCCCACATCCATGTTTTTTGTCATGATATGTGTCATAATTAATTTATCTATCAGCACAGAGTGTGAATGCTAGACCACCACACCCAGCAGCATAAGACATTTGCATGAGAACCTTCATTGACACATGTATGATGGTAGTGGCATTGAAATGAGCCCACAACTGTCTTGTGTGTAAAGTATCTTCATAATCAGGTATTTGTCTGGTGTAGTGTCAGACAGACCAACTCTGTTGCAACTTGCTAGGAGTTATTCACAAGGAACTGTTTTCCAACAATTGTCAAAGTATTCTACTAAAATGCAGATTATTTGGAAAACAATCTGTACAGTGTATTGTTAATGAACTTACAAATGGTAATTTACTATACCTGTAGTTGATATATTGATCTGGTTCAAATATTATATTAGTTAGTATTTAGCTTGTGTAAGTTTATTCACCATAACTATAATATTTGAAGCATAACTATGTTAATTCATGAGGTTGGCATCCAAACTGTATGTCTGTTTCTGTCATGAAACATGCCCCAGGGGCAAGGAATGTCTCAAACCCAGACGACATCGTATAATTATTGCACCAGGTTGCACGCAGTCATTCAATTGGTCATTTAGTGGATAATGTTAGGTTAGACGACTGGGTGTCACTAACATAGGTTTTACACCAGCATTCTCAAAGGAAACTATGTCAACGTTTTGTTCAAAGTTTGAATACATAAATGAAGCGATAAGATTTTAACAATAATAAACCTCACTTTTTGTTATGCAGTATAATTTCTACCACTTTTTGTGAAGGCTAGAACTAGTAGTTACAATTGTGAATTGTCAATGACATGTCTGCTGTAGGAAAAGATTCAATAAAAGATATTAAACAAAACTATTAGAAAGTATTATAAATCATTCTTGAAAACTTGACCATAAAATACATAGAGAAGTAAAGAGAACAAATACTTATATTTGGCAGTGGTACAGGACAATTTGCATCAAGTAAACAAAACAAATTTTGGCAGCATCAAGGTGTTTGATTATCAGGTCTTCAGGATCTGCCACCTTTGGTAGACTGTAATTAGAATATTTAATGAGCCGAATATTTACAAGGGTTTACATAGAAGCCCTGCCGGGTAATTCAGGGTCAGGTTAGTAACAAATAGGTAAAGTACTACTGTACTACTATATTCTTTATTTGATAAATATATATATAAGGTCTACGTCTAGTTTAATTGAGTATGCGTCAGCAACTGTAATGGTAAAATTTATTTTTATTTAAGCAATGAAGTTAATTTCAGCAGTCTAGACAATCAACAACATTATGATGGTAATTAATTGAATGATTTGTTATTAATTACATATTGTCTTGGTGTGAGTATGGTATAATTATATTCTCTCTGTATTATAACAACATTAAAATACTATAAATTTAGCAGGCCGCATCATAAAAAAAATTGAGAACCTATGGTTGAAAAAAATGCCTAGGATTGACAGATGAGTGGCCACAGGGTAATTTGCTATAGTAACAGGTGGCACAGAACAGTTGGCTGTGGCCAGTGGCTAGTGACAGACTGGACCACAGCTGGAGACCTGGCCCCGTCTAGAGACAGGTTGGACCTTAGCGACATGTTTGCTGGTCAGCTTGGACGATCAACACATTCTGTGTTCTTCTTGTGCAAGTCGTTGATGGATGTCAGTTTCAAGACAAGACACATCAGTTTCCACGCATCTTTGGCTGAACTTTCACCTGGTGAAAGAATAAGACACACGTTGGCCAGCATCAACAAACTTCTCAGGCCATTTTGTTGCAATCTGGAAGACGTTTAGGATGTGTGATTGCGTCATGTTGGTGAACTCTTAATTTGACAAGGATCCGTCACTTGTGTCTGCTTGGTTGCAGTTTCACTTTCAGCTCTGCTGTGATTTAAACAACACTGAAATGGCAGTCAATATCACCAGCACAGGATTTGTATACAAGAAGAAGCAACTGTTTGATGTTTCAAAGAGCCGTCCAGTCGGTCGACTAAAAAAGAGCAACTACATGCTAACAATGTGTAGAAATGGGCTCAACCGGTCACAGCCACAACTTTCAAGTTCCGAATTTGCTTCACCTGTAACTGAATCAAACCTGGTGGATTTTAAAGCAAATGCCACAGATACAACATCTGTTAATTCGAAAGAAAATGAGAGAAGGAAAGCAAGTAATTTCAAAACGTTTCAGAAAGGAAGGAAATGGAGACTCTTCGACAACCCTGTTGCTAATGGTTACGTTGATGATGGAACAGCAAAAACATTCCGTGAAAAACTTGAAACATTTGAGCAATATTGCAAGAAATCAACGAAAGATAATCGCCTTACGAAGATTTTCCAAAAGAATCAGAATGGATCGAACAAGGGTGATTGTAAAACGGAGAATCCCTTGAGTAAATGGAGATCACTTCCAAGTTTCTTGGAATCTGATAAAATAGACAAGAGACCAGATGCGAACTCCAAAATCGAGACTGTCTGGCATCACGAGACAAGGTTTGACATCGAAGTGAAAGGAAAATCAACACTGAAGAAGCAGAATTGGGCAGTTAGATTTTCAAACAGGCTGAACTTGATCCGACAGAAACTGGAAAGTCACTGTTCGGTCGATAAAAATGACGCAATGCAACACCTCCCTTTTGGAGGAAGCAACTCTCAACTTCATCTGGAGGCTGGGAAATTGGGAAACGAAGAAGAAACAACTGGAGAGTATACTGTCTCTCAGGACAC
Source organism: Ridgeia piscesae (assembly GCA_025642075.2). Classification (NCBI taxonomy): domain Eukaryota; kingdom Metazoa; phylum Annelida; class Polychaeta; order Sabellida; family Siboglinidae; genus Ridgeia; species Ridgeia piscesae. The sequence continues at coordinate 1,374,791 of JAODUO010000086.1, read as the reverse complement.
GGAAGATAGGGACATCAATGAGAATTGCAGCGTGGGAAAGTCTGCCTGCTCTGTGCTGCCGGTAGATCAGTTGGATGGGAAGACAACAGAATACTCAGAGAGAAGAACACCGCAGACGTCTGAGTCAGATTGTTGGGATGAAGCAGGGATGATAAAGGAAATGACAGGTGAAGAGCTTCAAAAAATATGTCAAAGTATCTGTCAATATAACTGTCGGTGTCTGTCAAAATATGTGAAACTGTAAGAGTCTGTAACTGACTGACATCCAAGTGACCTTTAGGAAATATGTCAGAGATCACTCAAATGATTATAACTGTCAAAGCATCTGTCACGTAGCTGTCAGATATCATCATCAGTGTTGTATGTTGGTTATTGTTGGTAAGTCTTGGTGTTGTTGCAGCCTGATTGTTGATATTGTTGTTCACCTGTGCTGTTGGTGTTGTTGCAGCCAAGAAGGCACCACCTCCGCCACCCAGTGGCGACCACCTGACCAACAACAATGTCAAAAGACATGCCCCAGCGGTACCGACCACAATACCAGTGCCAGTGACAACAACAACACCAGTGCCAGTGGTGCCAGTGACACAAGTGGAACCAAAGGAACTGCCACCAACAGTTGAGTCGACCACAGATGTCTTGAATGATGAGATGACGGATGATGACAAGATCAAAGCCAGGGTGACCTTGAAGGACTGGGAGCCTGTGAGTAATGTTTGACGTCATTTCTTACATTAGCATGTTATCATTAGTGGCACATTGGATGTATATATGAAGACAAATATTCATATATATATATTATTTTAACTCAATTTTTTAGAAGCATCTGTAACTGTAACATGCCAATAATACAATTGGTAATACAAACATGATCAGTAAATAGCACACACCACACACTACTTCATGCATGGTAAAATAGTTATCATTCTGGAACCTAACATTAACGTGATATTGATTCTGTTACAGAGGAAGCTATTGGGGGACCTCTATGGAATTCACCTGATGGAAGATGTAAGTGTAACCTGTGTACATGATCAGTTGCTGCCTCCTCAACCAGTGTAGTGTGTCTAATGTCCACAGACTGGTTCTGTCATATCCAAGTATGATATGTCCGAAGGTGTTGATAATTTAAAACACCAAATGAAGTGACTGTGGACGAGACAATATGGCAACTGCTGCAGCTAATTCCATGGCAGGCACTTAGCATTTAAACCATTAAATGTATTGGTTGTGTATTTTTCACGAAAGCAACGAAAGTCAACAACATAACATAGAAACGTGGATAATCATCTCATACAATCATGTGAAGGTTCATATGTTGAGAGTCACCTCAAAGTATATTGTTGCATTACCTTTGGCATACTTGTTTTGTCAGCTAACTGCCAGGTCAACCTTCGTCAACATGGATGGGTACCTGGAGAAGTTGCCATTGAACAAGAAGAAGGCAACACTTCTGAAGACGTGGAAGAGGAGGTACTTCAAGGCTCTCAATGGAATGCTCTACTACTTCGAGGTGAGGACATGAGCTCACTTGAATAGTGAACACACTAGCTCATTTGGCGTAGTGGGGACACCAGGTTGTTTAGAGAAGGAAGGGTACCAGTTCATTTAGAGTAGTGAGATATTTGTCATTTGGAGAAGTGAGGATAGCAGCTTATTTAGAGAAGTGAGCACACTAGCTTGTTTTGAATAGAGAAGACATTAGCTCATGTGGAATAATGAGGATACCAGCTCATTTATTGCAATGACGATACCAGCTCATTTATTGCAATGGGGATACCAGCTCATTTAGAGTAGTGAGGACACTAGTACATATCGAGAAGTGATGATAGCAGCACATTTTGAGTAGTCAGAACACCTGCACATTTAAACGCATTATTCTAGGGGTGAAGGTATACTGGTAGGTTAAAATGATCAAAAGTGTTATATTTGCTACACACTAAAGTAATTTGCACATTGACTGTTTGGTGCCATGCACTGACCTTGCACTATATGATGCCAGTTGACTACTTTCCTTGTAGACAAAGCCAAAGGACATCAATTTTACAGCAGATGACGATATTCTCGGTTTCCAAGTAGGACGATTATTGAAGTGTTGTTACTATGGCTACGGTGTTTAGCGAGCATGCATTGCCTGCTGTTGGCAGTTTATGTGTTCTTGCTTGTTCAGTTGCTCTTTTCATTTGTTTAAGCCTGTATTTCTGTTTCACTTTCATTTCAGGTGTAATAATGGTGATTATGGATGGTTTCTTGGTTTCTTTCTCTGTTCCTGCATGTGTCGTGCTTCAAGCTGGGGCTGTTCTTGGTGGTTGGCAGAGACTATTAGTCACTTGTTTGGGCTGTAGGAAGCTGTTGACATATTCAGCAATGACCTGTTGGATGTGTTAAGTTAAAATGTGTTAGTTTTACTCTGGTGAATGGATGTTTTTGCAGAAACTTGTCTTAAGTACTGAATCGTGGTAATCAAGTAACCTATGGTACCTAGAATTAATCAGTCTTCTCTTAACCCCTTCTAACAGTGACCTTTATTAAAAATTAGTACTAATTTTTTGAAGTATTTGTTTCTGCATATGCAAAAGCTATATTTATCAACAGATTTGTTTCATTTATAATATATATATATATTTATATATATATATATATATATATATATATATATATATATATATAATATATATATATATGTATATATTTCATATTACTGTGGATACTCATTTGGGCTACAACAAATTGAGGTTGATTCACTGAATTGATGTATTGAGAGAATTGCACTATATTTAATTAATGCATTTAAAGGTCATGGACAATGGATTGTTTTGTAAAAATCAAAAGGCCATTTTGAACTTAAGAAGTAGTTTTAATTTTACCTTCCTAATGTATCAACTCTGTGAGGTAATTGTGATGTTTGGTCATCACCCAAGGCCTGCCTTTGACAACAATATGTGCAACCCCAGTGATAGAATCATCTGTGATGTAACACCAGAAATAACAATAGCATCACTGGCATTGGGGCCGTATTCTTGTGCGCCATTTTTGCAGTAACAAGTATGTCAGAACTGCAATAAGTTGCCAGGTGTGAAGTCAGCCACTTAGCATGAACACAATGAATGGTCCATACTGTGACAAAGGCCAGGCCAATATTTCTCTGTAATGCTGATGCCATATAATGGGCAAAATGGCTGGTTTTTTTAAAATATGTGCCAAAATACAATTTCATGCAAAAATAGTGGATATTCAATTTTTCGTTGCCAGTGTCCTTTAAAAAACCAGTGAATGTTTGTCTGAGTGTCATTCTAATTTATTATCAGGTTCTCAGCATAATCTCTTTTTTAAGTGGAAAGTCACTGGCTCAGCAGATGTTTGTTGTACAAGTCTTTTTGCAACACAGGACATAATTAATTTACATACCAATCAGTGAGAGTAATTTGTTAAAGTGTTTATTATGTGAGTATATCATAATATATATTATGTCATAATGAAGTTTTTTGTTGCAGACAAATGCCCTGGGAGAAAAAGCGAACAGTTGCTTTCAGTTGATGGGAGGGAAAGTGGAGGATCTGGGAAACAGGGTCCTGGGTGTGGATGATGGGGTAAGTAGACTTGGGTAAGGGAAGAAGTGTGTCAACCCTACACAGGGGTTATCACCTCCAAGTATGGCTTTTCACTGTCAGTCACATTTCGGAATACCATGGATCCTGAAACACGATGTATTGTGCTTTTACACTAGTGTGTACAATAATTGCTAGATGTCACTAGTTTTTTTGGGAAACTTCATCAAATTATACCTGGATGTAGACAGGAGATTTACCGACAGTTTGGCAGCAAGTTTACATATATCTATCAAGAAAAATGGTACTTTCTAGCAAAATCAAATCAGCAGTCGATCGTAGATGTTTCACTATTCATGTCAGCGATGTCCATGAGCAAGAATTGTAGTTAGTTAGTTAGCATGTCCGATGATTTGGATGAAAATGTGAAAAGCAGCAGCTATGTTGACAGCCATGTTTGATATCGGCGATATTTCATTCAGTTCTGAGCTGTCAAATAATTGCGTATTAGCCACAAAAAAACTGATTTTGATGTATCTTATCGTCCATCTTGTTTCTTGTCTGGATTGTTTGACATAAATAATATTCTGATTATTTTCAATATGTTTTGTAGTCATGCATGGGACAGTAATTTTTATGACACAGTGTATGCAAATTTATTCTGATTTATACAATATAATTTTGCTTTGTACTAGCATGTGCTATATTCCACATAGCACTTGTGATGGCAGTGTCATTTGCTGTATGTACTGTTTCAATCCTGATTTGAGAAAAACAGGACCAACTTCCTGAGTGACATAAAATAGAACCCAATTGATGTACGAGTGTTAGTTTTTGTGTTACTCATTGAAGACACTTTATATCTTGCAATGATATAATAATTGATAAAATAATTGCTTATAATTATGGAGGAATCAACAAAACAAAACATTTTCATATTATATTGCCGGCCATCTTGGATTTTTGATAGGTGTAAATTATATATTAATTAATTTCAATTAGTCATACAACAATGATGTGTACATCAATGTATAGATAATTCCTTTCTGATTCAGATTATATACACTTTTATATAATTGTGATGAACAGTTTTTACGATACGGTTCATTATGTGAACCCAAGTCTGGTTATAGTGTTGAGGCCCTCAGACACTCAGGGCTTAAGAAGTTAACTCTATACCAGCCTTTATGTGCATAAACAGTATTACTATATCCTCCATTGTGAACAATTACATTTAATGAGCCCTGCCATGGGTCAGGTGACGCAGGTGAATCAGCATTAACAGACCTAGTAGGTAAGTCAGCCTCTCATTGAATCATAGACCCCTGAATGCTGTTTGTGTTTTCCCCCAGAGAGGGCGCTACCTGTTAGTGAGATGTCCAACAGCCAAAGAATTTGTCAACTGGAAGAAGTCGCTTGAGTCTCAAACAAGTGGAAACATCGGCATCTCATATGTCAAACCTGTGCTTGCAGCGCCACCTCACCAGAAACAGGTGAACTAGACTAACAATGTCATCATTGTGTAGTTTTGCTGTGATTAAATACAAATAAGCTGGTATGTTTATGTGTTTATGTGTGTGTGTGCGTGCGTGCGTGTGTGCGTGTGTGCATATATGCATGCAGGCACATGAGCATGTATTTTTATTGATCAAGACATTCCCGTTGCTATACGTATAAGGTGAGATCTAAATCAGATATATTACTGCCACCATGCAACCATTGCCAAAGGCACGTCCACAATGTGCCTGAATTAATATACTGGAATATCAACATATGCAGAAAAAGAGATCTAAAATGTTTTTTAAATTGCCAGTATGCTTGAGATTATTGTAGCTCTCGTTCATTGGTCAGTACATGTCCCACTTAGGGTCTTCCCATTTGTGTCATCAGAGATACACGATCGTGTTAACAGTGGTTCCGTTCTTCTTTCTAGGTTGTTGTCATTGACATTGGCAGTTGTTCAGTGCGGGCTGGAGTCCTCAGACAGCAACGTACGTGTCTTGTGATTACATTTTCTCTAAAACCTTTACTTTCTACATCAGTATGCTTACTTTGATGCATTGTAAAAGCACATCCTCGCAAGTGCCAAGACCCACTTTCCTGTTCATTCGCTTCATTGGGCATGTTTTAAATTCAACTGCATCATACAGGATGTATCCACGGTTGTGTTGTTTCACTTTTAGCCTCCCTGCCAGATGTCTTCTTCCCCACTGTGGCAGCTGTCCACAAGGAGACCGGCGTGGAGACGTTTGGCTTTGAAGCACTCTCGGCGAAGGCACGCACAGAATGCAACCTTGTGTTTCCCGTGCGGCCGTCTGCCCGCATTGACCAGGTACTGGATGGTCCAGTCAGACATTATGTCAAGTGACATGATTGATACATGATGACTGTTTGACTAGAACTCCTGATTCCATGTCTGAGATGGTAGAATGTCTCTTCATCAGTGCTTCAGGTCCATGTAGCAGGAACGCTAAACGTTTCACATTATTGTTTATTTACATTAAGCACAATTCTTATGACCACATTCACACATGAATTTTACCTGTTGAGTCTTTCGCTGTGTTGTCAAGATGGCTTCATTTGTGCTTGTAACATTCTGAGAGATGATGTCATTGTACCTATGCTAAAGCACATCATTCTCTTTGTCTCCGTCAATCCCTGCCCTTATTTTAATTTTTGCCATTTCCCATGTTTGGTGATCAGCTGAAATGAGGGGTATTACCAGCTTCCCTTGCTATACAATGCTGTCTGTTCCCAGGAGTCTCTGGCCATCCACCTGATGCCTGGTCTCATCAGGAAGGTCTTTGCTGACCTCAAGGTCGACCCCACACAACACTGGGTGAGTGCAGTTTTGACGTCAAGGTCGTGTTGACTTATGATGATGGTGAATCATATAACATGCCCATTTGTGTTCAATTGCTGATGTTCTATATACCCTACCCACATGTGCCCAGATGATTATGAGCTTTATAACCAGCCTGTGTGTGGTGAAGGGATGATGAATGATCATTTGCCTGCATGAGCCCGGGTGATGATAAGTTGTACAAAGTGTTCATATGTGCCCAGGTGATGATGAGTTATATACCTTGCCCATATGTGCCAGGTGATGATGAGTTATATAACCTGCCCGTATGTGCCCAGGTGATGATGAGTTATATACCTTGCCCGTATGAGCCCAGGTGATGATGAGTTATATACTTTGCCCATATGTGCCCAGGTGATGATGAGTTATATAACCTGCCCGTATGTGCCCAGGTGATGATGAGTTATATAACCTGCCCGTATGAGCCCAAGTGATGATGAATTACATACCCTGCCCGTATGTGCCAGGTGATGATGAGGGATATAACCTGCCCGTATGTGCCAGGTGATGATGAGTGATATAACCTGCCCGTATGTGCCCAGGTGATGATGAGTTATATACCTTGCCCGTATGTGCCCAGGTGATGATGAGTGATATAACCTGCCCGTATGTGCCCAGGTGATGATGAGTTATATAACCTGCCCGTATGTGCCCAGGTGATGATGAGTTATATACTTTGCCCATATGTGCCCAGGTGATGATGAGTTATATAACCTGCCCGTATGTGCCAGGTGATGATGAGGGATATAACCTGCCCGTATGAGCCTAGGTGATGATGAATTACATACCCTGCCCGTATGTGCCAGGTGATGATGAGGGATATAACCTGCCCGTATGTGCCAGGTGATGATGAGTGATATAACCTGCCCGTATGAGCCTAGGTGATGATGAGGGATATAACCTGCCCGTATGTGCCAGGTGATGATGAGTGATATAACCTGCCCGTATGTGCCAGGTGAGTGAGTATATAACCTCAAGGTCGTGTTTCTTATGATGATGGTGAATCATATAACATGCCCTTTGTGTTCAAGTTTTTGATGAGTCTATATAACCTACCCCATGTGCCCCGGTGATGATGAGTTTATAACCAGCCTGTATGGGGCCAGGGATGATGAATGATATTTTTCCTGCCTGAGGCCAGGTGATGATAAGTTTTATAACCTGCCCATATGTGCCCCGGTGATGATGAGTGATATAACCTGCCCATATGTGCCAGGTGATGACGAGTGATATAACCTGCCCGTATGTGCCAGGTGATGATGAGTTATATAACCTGCCCGTATGTGCCAGGTGATGATGAGTTATATAACCTGCCTGTATGTGCCAGGTGATGATGAGTGATATAACCTGCCCGTATGTGCCAGGTGATGATGAGTGATATAACCTGCCCGTATGTGCCAGGTGATGATGAGTGATATAACCTGCCCGTATGTGCCAGATGATGATGAGTTATATAACCTGCCCGTATGTGCCAGGTGATGATGAGTGACATAACCTGCCTGTATGTGCCAGGTGATGATGAGTGATATAACCTGCCTGTATGTGCCAGGTGATGATGAGTGATATAACCTGCCTGTATGTGCCAGGTGATGATGAGTGATATAACCTGCCGTATGTGCCAGGTGATGATGAGTGATATAACCTGCCTGTATGTGCCAGGTGATGATGAGTGATATAACCTGCCTGTATGTGCCAGGTGATGATGAGTGATATAACCTGCCCGTATGTGCCAGGTGATGATGAGTGATATAACCTGCCCGTATGTGCCAGGTGATGATGAGTGATATAACCTGCCCGTATGTGCCAGATGATGATGAGTTATATAACCTGCCTGTATGTGCCAGGTGGTGATGAGTGATATAACCTGCCCGTATGTGCCAGATGATGATGAGTGATATAACCTGCCCGTATGTGCCAGGTGATGATGAGTGATATAACCTGCCCGTATGTGCCAGGTGATGATGAGTTATATAACCTGCCTGTATGTGCCAGGTGATGATGAGTGATATAACCTGCCCGTATGTGCCAGGTGATGATGAGTGATATAACCTGCCCGTATGTGCCAGGTGATGATGAGCATGCCAGCCAACTTGAGTGACAAGATGAAGGAGCAGCTGATGGACATCTTTGTGAAGGAGCTGCATGTGAAGGGAGTGAACATGGTCAACCAGAGTGTGCTGGCGCTCTACTCGTACAACACACGCTCAGGCATCATTGTTGACATCGGGGAACGCCTCGAGATAATTCCCGTCACTGACGGTAAGTTACTGTTACTGGTAAGGTGCTGTTATTTATGGTAAGTTACTAGTTACTGATGGTAACTTGCAGTCAGTGATACTATGTTTCTGTTACTGATGTTAAGTTATTATCATTGATGGTAAGTTACTGTCATGAATGGATGAATTGTAGGTTATTATCACAGATGGCAAGTCCCTTTTACTTATGATAATTTACTATATATATATTATTATATATGTTATATATATATGTATATATATATATATATATATATATATATATATATATATATATATATAAATTACATATATAATACATTTCACTTAACAATGCTATTATATTCTGTTATGTTTTTCTGATGAGATATTACAAATGTAACTCCTTGTGACTGTAGGGTACATAGTGGAGGGTGGGGTAACACGACAGCCCTATGGGGGACACAGGATAGCTGACGCCCTCAACTCATGTCTCACCCAGTGCAAGTATGCGTTCTTCTCGGAGGTTGAGTTCTACCTCGTCAGACTTGCCATGGAGAAGGTAGGCCGCAGTCCAGGCATCATGTTACTAACTTTCTTTTCAGCTCATTAGCCAGAGTTTATTCTTTATTTTTGCGCCAGTGATCTTGTGTACTGAAAACTCAACACCAGGACCGGGACAGACACCAAAATAGTGCCCCTGTGACATGAATGTGGCCTTTTGTATCTTGAAGCTCCTTATTTTTAACGATGGAATCTGTTAATGTGGGACTCACCTTCTTATGTGATGGTTTTCTTAATGACATGGTTCCGAGGATGTTAATAGTGAGGCTCAGTATTCCGTTGTGGCTACCTTACAGGTGTCGGTCAGTAAAGGTGACATGTTTGTCTTGCAGCTGTGCTTTGTGACAAATGACTACCAGGAGACAATGAGGAAGTACCACATCAATTCTGCCCACTTCTCTGACACAGTCGATCTCGCCAAATATGACCTTCCGGAAGAATCGTGGACGTAAGTGACACATAGGACATTAGTGTCATCATAGAGTCCAGGACAAATTAGGTTTCACCTGGAACAAACTGCAACAAAAGGTGTTTGGCACGGTTGTCTTCTATGTGGAGTTTGTGGACCCCAGAACACCATTCAGAAAGTGCTCTCCCTACAGGAGAAATATGTAAAATTGGCATAAATCAAATATGGCATATACCAATCAAAGTGTTTGCTGTCAGGTGAATCATGGGAGTAAGTTTTAATTCTAGGCAGGGATTAGAATGCAGGTGACAGGATGCCTCCACTGTCATCAGTGGTCAGTTGACCTTTTTTGTCACCGGTTGTCCGAATGTAAGGAGATATTTAGGACACTTCCTGTATACTGATTTGCTATTTGACATTTTCTGTGTGTGGTTGTAGGAACATAAGGACAGACGTAGGACGCTTCCAGTGTCCTGAGGGCTTGTTTGACCCTGAGCTGTGGGGCATGGACAATGCCTCGGTGCAGAAGCTGGTCCAGAAGGCGGTCCAGGCCTGTCCCATGGACACACGCAGGGAGATGTGGAGGTGAGTAAATGGCGGGGGGGTAATGGGGGTTTACAGAGTGATGAGTGTCATTTAGGAATGACTTTAATGAATGTTTATTTTTGGACATACAAAATAATAATATTCTCAGTTGTCTGAAAACATACAATATATTTGTTTTTTTGAAAATGAATGGATTGTAAAATAATGTTTATTCACACATGTAAAGTATGGTAGCAGTCTGAATATTTTTATTGCTTTTTTATGTTTGAAAATATAAATCTGTGAATGCATGCAGTCATTGTGGTGGTCCAAATGGACATAGATGTGACTGAGGCTGTAGAACACGTGTGACACAAATTTTCATGTGACACTGACACAAAACATGTATCTGACAAGATCCCATGTCGTGACTTGTAGGAGTGTCTACCTGAGTGGGGGCGCCACCCAGATCCCTGGCTTCATCGATCGACTCCAGCTCGAACTCAACAAGTTTGTGCCCTCGTCAATAGTTGTGGAGGTAAACATGCATATCATAATAATAATAATTATTATAATAATTGTTATTTGTAAAGCACTGTATATCTGGAATATACTTCTGCCCATTTGTAAAACATAGTAATATTACACTATGCAAAATATAAAACAATGTACTTGTGTACATGTGTGAAATACATGTCTTCAGTTAAGCTTTTAAAAATTCTAACATTAGATATGAATTAAAAATAATTGTCGTTGAAATACCGGTAGTTGAAATTATGACACTTTCAGAGTGACAGTCTTGTGAATGAGTTTTGATCATGTGACATGGTTGAGTTTTAGTATTGATCAGATGATATAGTTGTGTACGAGTATTGATCATGTGATGTGGTTGTGTACAACTATTGATCATGTGACTTGTGTCAGGTGCATGCGTCGCCCCACCGCTACCATGCCGCATACATTGGGGCCTGCACCCTCGCCAGTCTCGACGTCTTCCAGCAGTCATGCATCAGCGCCACACAGTGGCAGCGAGAGGGACCAGGGAGTCTACGCAAGTGGCATATGTACTGAAACAGAGAAGAAGAGGCAGGGTTAGGGGTAGAAGAGGCGTGTACTGATGAATTTGAAGATAAAGCTCTTCAGAATGTGATCACTGGTGGGGGGGTGTGTTTGTCCATGTGGTTTATCAGATGAATATTTGCCACTTTTGGTGTGGATTTAACATCAGATTTTTCCATTGGCGAACAAAACAGGTTGAAGTCTGTGCTGGAACTAATTATGCCATGTGATACAAACTTGTAAACGTGTTCATGTTTTTGTTTTTAATACACAAATTCCGCATGTTTTTCTTTATGAAACACGTGAAAGCATTCCTTATTGAATCACGAGTCGATTTACAAATAATTTAAATCTGTAGATGTTTTATAAGCACATATTTGTTTTGGTATCATAAACACTACTTTACTTCAGAAGGCGTTGTATTTCGAGTCTGTGTGGCCCATGTATGAGTAGTGTCCACTGTCCACACAGTGGTACAAGGCATGCTGGGATATGAGTTGTCAACAAAACAGCAAAATATTAATCATAATTTGTAAGTCGTGAAAGAAGAATTCATGGTTGTGGGCAGACTACTGATAGTAATGAAACGGTGAAGAAGCTGTAACATCCACGAGTGTGTTGTTGCCATCGTTATAAGAAAGTACAAGATTTGTGAAAAATGTAATGCAAGTTTATGCATTCAGTACGTGTTTCATTATCTTGTGATGTTATACAGCAGAAAGTAAACATTATACGTGTTCACTTGACCTGTGACCTTGTGCATGCATACATTATGTTAATATATTTATAGTGATATATTTGTGGTAGTGATCTCCAGGCACCTAGCAAATAATTCCCTTAGTGGTATACACTGTAAAAGTAGAATTTTTACATTTGTTGACAAATTTAAAATGTTTGAGATAATATGTATCCGATATGTACATTGTTGTTATGCCATGAGAGCCACATCATTCTTTCATAACATAAATGTTGTTAATTAACAATGATTTTTAGCCAAGTTATTTACTAGTTGAGGACCAACATAGCATTGTTGTGAATGCATATTTACATATCTGGTGGTAGTGCGATATGGACCTAAGACACCCATTCCTTGTATTTATTATTCCACATTGACTACATGTGTTCACTTGTATTCCAAAAGGATTGCTGTTGTAATGTTGTGTAAAAAGGATACTAACCTTGCTAAAATAAAGTAAATGTATACAATGTATTGTTCTTTCAAGGAATCATGGATACAAAGTATAATTGTCATTCATAGGATCAGTCAAGAAAAATATTGATTGAAGTGGAACTTGATTATAATGCTGAGTGTGACAGGAAACTGGTGACATTCAGTGAGTTGATGTCACATGACCACATTACACAGGTTCATTCCAGAAAAAGATTCTGTTCACTTCAGTCTATCTCTTCAAATGTGTGTTCTGCTCTTAGATAAACCTGGTTGTACCTTCAGTGTAACATGTGCATCACAAGTTGGTGGTGCAGATGATTTGTAGTTTATCATAGCGGTTAATGTGTTTTATGAGAATGAATACAAGGCCTATGTGTAATTATGCGATATATGATGATTCATCTTATACTTATACATAAACAAATGGTTCGTATAATTTATTATATATCAATAATTCCTATTAAGTAACTTTTTATCTTGTATTCTCTTCAGTAACCGTCTAAATCTGCTGTCGACTTGCTTTATTTGTGCTTATAAAATGTCAGAATCACTCAGCAAGTAATAAAAGCTGAGGCGAAGATTATATATAATTATTATAGTGAGAGTTGAATTACAATAAACAGATAAGAAATTGTTGTGAAATAGAAACTGTAAGGATTGTTTTTAATGGTAGTGTGTTATACTCTTTATGTTTATTAATTTTAATTCCACATTTTTAGTTATTAGGGCTCATTACAATATTTACAAAACAGTCATTCCTAGCTGCATTCCATTTCTGTTGTTACATGTGGAGGGTGAAATACTACAAAACGATATGTTTGTTAAAAGTGGAATATAAATTCAGCTAATTAATTCTAATAATAATAAGCCCCCTATAATCCTTGGAAATCAAGCTCCAAGGTTCATTAGGACAACAATGTCAGTACTTGTAACATGTCATTTAGAAATAAAGAAGATATAATCTGTAATGTGCCGCCTTGTTCTGTGTCATTGAAATAATTCTCATGCTGCTTGGTACAACGTGCCGAGCAAAAAACAAATTTCACAGTCATGATATACATCCTGTTTGCATGAAACTTGAGTAGCATTGTATTTAAACTTGGAATCATTTACAAATTAAATTAGAATTCCAGTTGTAATTGCCAATTGGTCTTGAGTTCGGAATGTGAATGTTTAGCAACTTATTTAACTCGATCATTTAATTGTTAATTTATTTCTTTAAAATGTACTGGGCTGTTAACTTATGTTATGATTATGATGTAATTATATTAAATAACCAATATGATAATTATGGCTAATAGTTAAAATTAGTTATGCTGCATGGTAATTCTAAGGTTGCTGCGATCAGACATTCGTGTTGTGACACATGATCAACAGGTGGCGGCATTTGTGACACCTTATACACCAGGTGGCAGCACTGTCATTACAGAACACCAATATCAGGTAGCCCAGCGCTACCAAATCTTATGCATTCAACCGTGAATTTCTCATATTTGCCATTAATAAATTATACAAAAAACATTATTTCCTTGCACTTGTTGAAAATATTTGCAGGGTTTATTCATATCATCTGTGACTTGTATAAAATGTTTTTATTTTGAAAATTGTAGTAACTAAAGGCATTGTCAAATATATTTGACATCTCAGCAGATAGTTTTGGCGTAAATATTCAACTTTTTTAATTTTCCTGTAGTTTTTTTTCAAAATGGCAAATATATGTGATGTGATGGTTGATGCGTGAGAGGGTGATTGTATGATGGACGCTAATTTTTATTTGTAGATGTGTTGTTCTGCACTACATTCTACACTGTCACTTCAGTGATAACACAGCTCCTTGTGCCAAGTCTAGAAGGTCCTGAAGTTTATTCTATGCAGCAAAGCATGTCTAGGGAATTGTGCTAAGGATAATTATTTATAAGGCTAAACTTATTTTTTTAATATGAAATGTAATATGACCGGTGTACATAAAACATCAATTTTATATAGGGTACATTAATTATTTAAAGGATGACACAAGAAAATCAAACTCTACTGCACTAAGGGCCTGGCATCAAGAGAGTTGATGGATTGCCTTATTGCATGGTGAACCACGATTCCAGCAAGGTGGAGTTATCCAAACTACCCAAGTTTTGACGTGTATGCGTGAGCCATGAGTGTGCGTGCATGTGTATAGATTTGCAATAATAATTATGTCAGTATCTAGGGCTTTTGTAGACGTGTTCATATTCAACAACAACGAGGCAAGTTTCATAAATATAAATCAATAATTTATTGTGAACAGCATCCTACGAAATGACACAGTACCAAGAGCCAGGCAATGCAGCTAGTATATGTTAACATATATGTAGAAACTACACTGAGTATACACTATAAATGGCATAGATACAAGAATTCTTCACAGAAATGTAATGATGTCTGTATTATATCCAACTCATTTCTTATTATGGTTACTATAAAAATTATGATAAGGTGAATTAATTAAATTCCTCTCCAGACTGGCCCATCAGTTCATAATAATTATATAAATATTTTGAACATATTTCTTCCTTTCACAAATAAAGTACCTAATGAAGATGGCAAACTTATGTAGAAAACCATTTTATTTGTACAATTTTCTATTTCACTAAATAAACATTAAATAATTAACAAATTCACTGTATAATAATTAACATAATAAGTTATCATAGTAGATATCAATTAAGTAGTTAGAGATATTTATTAGACACCTGAGAACTGATTAGTAGAACAATGCAGGCAATACTGTCTGACGGCAAACGTTTAACTTGGGTCTTAAATTACAAAAACAAAGTATCCAGTAATGTTTTGTGGTAGTATGACAACAGACACCTAATAAATCTATTCCAATGAATGGAGACAAACTGGAGAAAAGATCCACTTTGGGCCTTGTTTGAGGCGAGATACTGCATGTGTACATGATACAGTCAGACGTAGATAGTGCAAGTGTAATAACACAATCCGACCTACACAGTGCTGATGCACATGGCACAGTAAGACCTTAACGTGTGCATGTACAGTAACACCTGTACATGATGCAGACAGACTTACTTCACAGTACATGAAAACAAAATAATATCATTCACTTTTGGACAATATCAGTTGCTTGTTGAGATGGAACCAATCGAGTTGGCTCTTCAAAGCAGATACAATAAATACCCTGTAATTTAACAATATGTAATACAATGAGGAGACCACGTTTGCCAATGCACATTCACGGACTCCATGGCATATTCACGGCATAGCTTCAGCCACTCCACCTCGTGCACATTTGTGGAGCAGGACACCTCCACACACAACCCACTATCACACTTTAAACAAACAAAGGATTATTGTTTTTTAAACCCCCATGAAATTGTAGATCTGAAAGTGGCTTTGTGAGAACTTTGAAGCAAAGGCATCTTGCTGTGAATGAAGGTCATCACCAGAAGCGAGTGGACATCGTGGACAGTGCGAGACCCTCGGGCCACTGACACCCATACAACAGTTTAAAGAGACTACTAATACGCGAACACATTCATCAACGACAGAGTAGCAAGACGTTAATACACAAAATTATATCAATATGTATAATAGATTATTTTACACATACACAGTTACATACAACAAACTATATACAGATTTACTGCACTTTGCAAGGACCAGCAGCTACACCTAGTGTAGCCATGAGGCGACACGTTGCGGTGTGCGGGTGAGAGTATGAGCAAGACGACGCAACATGTTTAGGGCGTAAATAAGGCAGCGTTTGTACCAACACTCCACAAGCCATTGTTTCACACAGTTCACCCACAGCAGGGTCTGTCTGACTCCTGTGTTATACAGTTGTCACAGACAGCAAGGGGTTATATGTCTTGCCCTGTACGTCCCTGTTACCATGCGCCAACATCTCCTGCATTGTGACAAAGTTGTCGAGCGCCCTCTTGGCTTTGTGGCGCATCATCTTGCGGTGACTCAACTGAACAATGTTTGGTTCCTTCTTCATTTCCTCCAGCTCCTTCAACGTCTCCATCTTCTGTCTGAGCATCTGCTCCTTGCGGTGCTTATGCTCTCGCACCTTCTCCAGGTGATGTCTTCGCTCGTCCTTGCTCCAGTAGCGCCCGACCTTCATCTCGCTGACGGCGTCATCGTCCGTCGTCACGCCGCACCGTTCCTCAGCCAGCTTACGGGCGCGTGCCTTGAGCAGCTCGTTACGTACGGGTCGCCGCGCGATGTAGCGTGACCCGTCCCCCCGTCGCTTCACCACCCATTTCATCTTAACATTCGAATTGTCGCCTGATACCCCTGGTGGACTCCCGGGAACCACGCTCTGTTCGGGCGATGTCGGCGTCGCCGGAATTGACGAGCAAACGTCTGGCAACCTGCTGTTGCTGGACACAGGTGGCGCTGTGGTCGCTCGCTGCGCAAGCTGCTGCTCAAACAGTTTCTGCTGCACCATGATGGTGTGTTGGAGATTTGCTTTGTTTGTGTACATCACATCTGCATACTGGGCGTAGAGTTCCTGTAGCGAATCATCATCGTTCGTGTCCTGCGCCTGGGCCGTCTGTGACTGCCGACTCACACTGTTTGTGCTGCCGGCCTTCGTCATTCCGGCCCCGCAGTGTTCCCGGTGAACTGTCTCTGGATCACTCGTTGACTGCGCCTGATTGGGCAGACTCAACATGGAACGGTGGCTCCCTCTCGCAGAGTCCGTCGTTGTATCGTGGAGTTCGAGCGTCAGCGGCGTGCTGCGACAACTCTCGCCCGTGTTATATGCACTCGTTGACATGTCTCTCTCGTCTCGCGCTCCCAACATACACCCGCCAGAGGGCTCTGTTTGCGAGAAGGGTGCCGACAACTTGCACCGGCCACCACTAGGTGAATCCTGCATCAAGTGTCGCGTGCCCATCCGCGGCACCATTCGGGGACTACGGAAGGAGGGTTCAACCCGCACAGCCTCCTGACTCTCCCCACTAGCAATGTACCCCCGCGCCTGTTGAGCCTTCACAATCTCCTGACATTCCAGCTGAATCTGTTCCATCTCATGATTCAGTGCTGCCAGCTCCCACTGCAGACTGTGCGGCTGCATCGATTTCTCACCAGAGGGCAGCACATCAACACCACAGCGAATCTGTCTCGCATCAGTTCGGCAACGAGTCTCAAGGACTCTGCGAAACTTTTCGTACTGCTCAGCCGAAATGTCACTAGGTATGGTCGGCTGGTCCGGTGCCTCACTCGACCCAAAACTGTCATTGCTCAATCGCAGGTCACCGTTCCCAAGGCGACTGCAGCGGAACTTTGTGTCACTAGAGGGCGACGCACAGTCATTCTCCAGAAGTTCCTGCAAAGAAAAAGATCAGATGTTAAGTTCAAAGATTAACTGAAATGCACAATGCCTACTGCTGAAAAACTAGATCAACTGCTTTCAAATAACAACCAACATATCATATTCCTCTGAACTGAAATGTACTGTCTAATTCACTGGAACCTAAGAATATGGTGTCAACTTAAGTGTAGTTTGACCTCTGTCTCACCTTATCCATTTTATTTCAAGTACCTGCTTTTAGGGTCTATATTTGTCTTAAACCACACATACCACAATACTTCAATTTTGCAACACAAATAATAACAGCAAATTTACTGTTCACTAACAATATTCACAAAGCAAACATGTAACAGATGGAGAAAAGACTTCTTGGTGACTTCCTTTGGCACTACACCAGTTAGAAGAAAAAAAACCATCCCATGGTTGCCAGACAAACAAGTCACAGGAGGCCATTAAGAACAAGTTACAAAAAAGTAATGCTTAACATGACTGACAGACACTTGACTGGGTTTGACATAGGGCCTGGTTGACATGGTGAGTTGGTTGGCAGAGGGACTTGCTTAACACAAGACTTAGGTGACACAGACTTGACACACGGCAGCATTTTGTATACATTATTTCTAGATTATCTGAGTTTACTGAGCAATTTTATGTACACATGTATTTCTATTTGTCTTCCACATCTGGTAAAGTGTCACAGATAACACAGTGTATGATCTGGTGCTATTGTAAAGTAAACTATATGATTACCTGTTCTGAGCTCTCATCATTGCGCGTGCTGTCGTCTGTCTTCCCGACACCGCTATCCTTTTCATGCTTGTGTGATGAGTTCTCGGTGGTGGCAGTGTCAGTCGTTCCTCCCTCCTCATCATTCACCTGACAACACAGTAGATGCGACAACTTTGACACGACCGACGCCTTGTGCTCAAAGATACACCGCCGTTTCTTCTCAAACGCCTGCATTTTGACGTCTCACTAACGTACAACAGTCCCACTTCTGTAGAAGTGCATACACAGACGCGTAGGTTCACTTCAGACCGACGTACACATTCTACACTGCAGGTAGATCACAGAGTGTCACAAGTTGCGAAGTGCGCCTGACAAGCAGAGCCTGTGCGAGAAGTTGCTGTCGCTGAGGCGGCCTACACTCAAGTGTCTCAAAGAGACGAACTACTCAAAGAACTACAGACTCCTCTATTTCTTCTCTGATGGCAATCACTCGCTGACAGGCTATTGTGCTGTGAGCTGGCACAAGCCAATGAATGGTCGTCTTCACCTGACGCCAAACAATGCCTTTGTAATCACTTAGCAAACAATACAGGACAATGTAAAACAAGAATGAATGGCAAGCGGAGTACGCATGGGTTGAAACCTCACTTGTGAAAGACTACTTTGACTGGTCCGGGTTTCACCCACTGTCAATGCACAGGCGTCATTCACAAGCGTCATTGGCAGCCGGTTGTGGGGCTTATCTTTACACAAGCAGCTAAGTAGTACGTGTGCTGCTGTCAGATGACCGTGCCAAGTTTGGGCATGTCACTTCCCTTGCTTGTACTCACACTCATTCACACTCATCAGGGCTCTGCTGGTCTAGCAGGCTAAACACTCCTAGCCCATGGGAGCTTGCCCTTCCACCCCAAGGAATAAAAACCCTACTGGTCAGATGGCAATCACAACATTCCCTGGTGGTCACTTCACAGCTTGGCTGGACATCTAAACTGGCAATGGGGACACTTTGAAGGCAGCAGTACTATTGGCTTCCTGATAGCCTGCTGCTCAAAGTAACACCTTCTTAGTGGACACTGGACCAGGAAACTTGCTTAAGTAGCCCCTCTGTAATCCCAGGTTGAAAGATGACAACACCAGGCAGTCTCAGGCTTCATTGTGCCATTGACTGTCTTTGGTTGAAAGCTGCATTAACAAGCTTGGGTTTAAATCAATGTTTTGACAACAGCTCAGCCTTAAATCCCTTGAGTTCTCATCTGGGCTTATGAAGTCACAATTCTCACTTAAATCACCTTTGGATTGAAAGGCTGAAGTTTCTCAGGAGGTGGGAGTCACAGGGGAACCAGAGGGACTGGGGCATGGGAAGAAATCAGGTTGTCTGGGGAGATGGTGGACACAACTGTTGGAGGGTTTGTGGTGTTGGCTTGAAGTGTGGATTTGTGGAGAGTTTGGGGTGTGGATTTGGGGTGGAATTTTGATGTACTGATTTGGAGCACAGGTTTTGGATGTATGTTGACATAAAGCCTTTGCATTACATAATACCACAAGTCAGACTAGAAACTGCAAAATTATTTCATTATTATCCGTCCCTGCATTATCCAGATTGCTGCACATGTCCTATTCATACAGATGACCACTGATTACTGCCCAAATAAACACAGGATGTCCTACACATCAGCTTCCTCACATCCTGCTTAGTTCATCTGCTTTGGCTCAGCCAGTCTGGTCAGTTAAATGGTGTCTCCTCTTGCTTTGTATGTATCTTTGCTATGTTGATGGTTGGGTAAAATATGCTGGACAGTAATGTTGAACATAGCCTCACACTAGTTTAATAGTGACCACATCATATGATGTATTACTCATATGTATATGAGTAATACATCATAGCAATGACCCAAAGCAAACAACACACTGAGTAAAATAATGCTCAAAAAGAGCTAAGTATTATTTCTCCAATTCATCATAGCAACAGACCCGAAACTATTTAGTTGGTACAACAAATTGATAAGAAACAATGCAACCAAAGGTCTAAGTGGTATTTCTATAAGAACTCCATTATTAACTATATTATTTTATTTAAACAGAGGAACAGAAAGGTGTAGCCTATCGTGTGAATGCTTTACGGAACTATGGCGGCAAGTTGTACTTGGTGGAGAAGAATGCAGTGTACAGACTGCCACTATCTGTTTACTGGCATCTCTCTGTCATCAGATAGCAGGGTGCTCATTTCACTTGCTTTGTGCTCGCACGGGTTTGGAGGATGGATTTATCTTACGACCCATAAAAGAACTAACTGACTCGAGCTATATTCCAGTCGGTTAGCCTTCGTCTCGTTATTTACTCGTGTGGTTAAGTGTCAATATAAAGGTGATATTGCAAGACTTACTTGACAACTATTGTTGGGGGATAGAACAGTTTCAAGAAATGCCGGTGCTTACAAGGGTAATGTATGCACAGAGAGAGGGTAACGTCCCTGTGAGCTCATACTTGGGTTTTTCAGAATTCTATAATTAGAGTGAGAACTCGTCCACATAAGACCGACAGCGCCCACTGCTGGAGGGGAACGATATTGTTGGGTCGGACTTAACCACATCAACAAAGAACAGATCTACACCTTAAAACAACTTCCCACAAAGGTCATATGGGGTTCAACAGTCGACTAATGCAGATGGTATTCTGTGGTATATTTAGATGTCCAATAGGTCCGAATGTGATACGGTGTGGTCACTTGTTGATTCATGGATGGAATTCTGTGGGCCAGCCGCAGAATGCTTCGTAACATCGAGAACGGTCGAGCTGACGCAATTCAAGTACAAACTAGCCAAATCCGGTTTCAGTTTATATTCAACTCACAAGAGTGGAAAGAAAGCATAACATGATATGTATGTTGTACTTAATGTAGTAGCAATGGATCTGCATGATTTTGATGTGTGTTTAACAATTACATTGGTTCAGGGGGGGTGAACCATAAAGTATTGTGGTCATATGCATTCAGTATGCAACACACTATTGCTTATTAGTTTTATTTAAACTTTTTTTTATCTTGAATTGTACTATATTATAACCAAAATTATTTGCTATTGGAAACAATCTAATGATTAATTAACCAACTACATGCCATATCATGTATATTTATTATAGCATATAAAATTACTCCCAAACTTGTTATATACCCTGAATATATGTAAAGTATATACAGGTGACTCTAGTTTGTAATGTAAACCCAACATGTAGGTGGAAAAACACCCCAGGATCGCAAGCATTCGAGAGATTTCAGCTGAATTCCAAAACAGCCCAGCCACAACCTTGATATGATTCCTGCACTGAGAACCCAGCCAGTGTAGGACCATGCAACAACTTGTCACTAACAGGAAATGATGAGACAGCTGGTGACATCTGGTGACAGCCGGAAGGCCAATGAGTGAAGACAGCAGAAAGAAGTCAAAATATCCACCAGATACAGATTGGGGGAAATACTCTGTTCAGGTTTCGTCGCCAACAAATTTTTAGAGGAAATCAATGAAGAATGTCATAAATGGCTTTGTCTAGAAGCAGGGCAGTGTCTGCTGGTTGGACAACATGTGCCGACGATAGATTTTATAATGTCAACAGCACTATTTGGACTGTCACTGTGGTAGACCAAAGAACAACTTATTGATGTCTCTCTGTGACCATGACCCAACAACATTTAATATATATATATACGTAATAAGTATAAAAAATCTTACATAACTGTTTTAAAGAAATTTGCATTCAACGAGTGTAATTAAACTGACTGTCGGATGACCATGGCGTACCTGTGACAGCATGACCTTGGCCTTTGCATGTTTCTGCTCGAGTATATCGAGGTGAAGTTCTTCCATGGCAGCAGCCTCATCCATGAAACCATCATCCATCTAGAACATATAGAACATTTATTGCTTCAACCATGAAACCATCATCCATCTAGAACATACAGAACATTTATTGCTTCATCCATGAAACCATCATCCATCTAGAACATTTATTGTTTCAACCATGAAACCATCATCCATCTAGAACATATAGAACATTTATTGCTTCATCCATGAAACCATCATCCATCTAGAACATTTATTGCTTCATCCATGAAACCATCATCCATCTAGAATATATAGAACATGTATTGCTTCATCCATGAAACCATCATCCATCTAGAACATTTACTTGCTTCATCCATGAAACCATCATCCATCTAGAATATATAGAACATTTATTACTTCATCCATGAAACCATCATCCATCTACAACATTTATTGTTTCATACATGAAACCTTCATCCATCTAGAACATAAGGAATATATATTGTTTCAGTCACAAAACCATCATCCATTTAGAACACAAAGTACACATATTGCGTCATACGTGAAACCATCGTCCATCTATATTATCCTATACGTAAGGAACATTATTGCTTCATACATGAAATTGTCGTCCATCTAAATTCAAGAATTTAAGAAACATTTATCGCCTCATCTGCAAAACGGCCATCTATCTACAACATAAGCAATATTCATGACATGTCGACTTCCCATTTTATGAAAGCTGTGAAAGTCTCTGCCGAGCGTCTGCAGCTAAACGGGATAAATGGCTTCACTAACAGAAATGTGGCGACTAATTCAAGAAACATTCGCACCTATCAAACTCACAGTTGCCGCAGCAGACTGATGTGAAATCAGCCAGCACAAGTAATTTACTGAAAATATCATCAATATGAGAAGATTCGACCCTAGGGATTGGGTAGCCCTGTCATTATGACCAGGCTGATGGCCGTATGAGAAGGGAGTAATGCCCCCCTTGAGAAGTGAACCCTGCAATATTTATTTAGCTGTATTGTAACAGGAAGTGCCTAATTGACAAATGACTTCTGACTTGAGAACCACAAAATTAAAATAGATGGCATCTGCCACAGTAGGCAATGTGAGTAGGAGGGAAAATCTGGCAGAGGCAACACACTAGCTTATGATGTCACTTCCTGTGTTACACTAGACTATATGGGCTATGTTCAGTTCAAATTGTTTACTCAAATAAATGCACAGATATACAAAATACATGTAGATATACAAATAAAATTGATTAGAGCTGATGTTTAATAGGAGAAACAATGAAGTAAAAATACTTCTGAAGCCATGTTATACCTTTGTCGATATTTCTAGTAGCTTTTCACATTGTGTGATATTCATAAGTGATATCCAGGAGACTATATATTTTGGTAGATTATTATAAGACTGAATATCATGAAATTAAGTATGCACACAATAACTGTTTGTTGTAGCATGTGATAATGATGAAGTGAACAAGTACTACGTACCTAACTATCTATGCAAAGTCAAACAATCTATCACATCCTAATCAAACTTCATTTCAGTTCATTTGTTGTTGCCAACCGATCGATGCATGTTTCAAAAGGAATATATTGGTGGACCAGCTATCATGAAATTGTTGTGTTTTTGATAAGTGCCCCAGTTGATTTTCACTGTTTTCTACTTTCCAGTATCCAGATCCATTTCAAAGGGAAAACTTACAAACTCAAAAGTAATAATACATTACAGTATGCTCTATTCAAAGTATAATATTATCTTGACAACGATCAAAGCAGCAGATAATGCTACCAGTAATTATCCTGTTGTACGATATCCTCGTTTGACTTAGGCTAGAAAGAAACTTTACTTTGTTTGTGTGCATGCATGCGTGTATTTGTGTGCATCTGTGTGCAAATGAGTGTGCATGTGCATATGCATTTATGTGATTGCATGCATGCATGTGTGTAAATAGATGTACATGACTGCCCATTCATTATGTGTGTCTTTATATTTACAGGTATAGGTTTGTGTGTTTCTATTGCTATTTATTTCCACATCATAAGACATACAAAAAATATCATCAGGTTCTTTCAGCTAGGGTACTGCAAGAGTACTGCTAGGGTACTACTAGAACACTGCTAGAATACTGCTAGAGTACTGCTAGAGTATTGCCCACACTACTGCTAGGGTACTGCTATAATACTGCTAGGGTACTGCTACACTACTGCTAGGGTACTGCTATAATACTGCTAGGGTACTGCTACACTATTGCTGGGTACTGCTAGAGTATTGCTACAATACTGCTAGGGTACTGCTACAATAGTGCTAGGGTACCCTGCAATACAACAGTTGTGCTACAGTTATTGATGATGTGAATGGGGTGACAGTAATGAGAGGGTGGCTGAGGCTGGTTGTGTGACAGTAGTGTCAACCACACAATCCCTGACAGCAGTTATGTCAACCTGACATGGGATGACAATGAGCAGGGAGATATGACACCCAGTACTAGGGCTGGAGTGACAGGGTGGGGGTGGGGGAGAGGTTGGGGAGGAAAATGTAGGCCAAAGTCAAGGTCAGTTGAAGTTTGAATGAAAATCTAACCCAAATCTAGATTCTTGAAGACAGCAGAATTACACTTCATTTAGTTACAATGTACTGAATAAAATATCAGAATTAACATCACTGCCTGTTGTTCATTACATAGTAACGTATTAATAATATTTTATTATAACTACTATAAAATACATAAATAAATGACTGTGATAACCAATGATTACAAACTAACCATGGAAACTGTGGTACATTTGTGTTCTAAAGAGAAGCTGTTGTGGGAATTAATATCATCTACATAACTACATTACACAGGATGTACCAGGAAACCAATTCCAAGATACAAAATAGCAGATTGTATAATGTCAATAACACAAATTATCATTGCCATCAATGACAGGTTGACAATGGAGTGATGCCCTTTATCAACAAATGATATCACACAATGCGTGTCTCTCACTGGCGCCACCTAATGCCAGGTTATATGTGCCGCTACACGTCGAAACCGTTCCATAACCACATCAAAAACAACTCAACAAAGTGAGAATAAAAACAAGATCAGATTGTGTGGGACTCAGAAGTGTGGGCCAGGACAGATTGTACAAGCCTCGCCTCACCTCTCTCACGATGGCTTCGTGCACATGAAACATAATGCAGTGTGGGGAAATTGCAAAGCAATTACAGCAATGGATTGATCAAAGAGCCGAGGTAGAGCCAATGAATGACTGGGCACACGCCGAGAACGCGCCATGGGTTGTGATGTTGGACTCCACGCCAGCCCAGCATCAACGAGGCTACTCTGTACAGGGGCTTTTTATTACGACAAAAACATGAACGCTCGTGTAGTAATACGTCACACGCACAGTTGTGCACAATAAAACACTCTCGCCAGTGAATTCCCAACACGTGTATGACATTGTCGTTAAATGGAAGTGAAAACTGCCTTTTTGAACTGTGGTTGGTTTTAAATGCTGTTGTAGGCAGTGTCTTCTCAAATGATTCTAATATAAATATTTTAAAATGGAACTTGCACTAAATCCTAACACATGTAAGTTGTAAAGAAGCCATGAGAAATGTTTGTAGTTGCATCTCAGCCCTGTTAAGGGTATGTGACTGTCATGACAGAAGACCTGTTCTGTCTTTACAGTCAAACAATGTGTTAATTTAACAAGAGGTGAGCCATGTAGCAAGACAACCTTGAAATTGACAGGAAAACAACGACCTGGTATGAATGTGGCTGGGACATAGTCCGACTTTTTGCAATAATCCTACACATTACGTGTTGTATAATGGTTCCACTCATTATTACATGTTCACATGACGCAATTATGAAATCCTTATGTTTATTTAAAATCTTGCTTGTTTCTTTCTGTAATGGATTACATTATAATTACCCATTGTAACTACCTAACAACAGTATTGAGGTGTGTAAACTGCCATAACAACATATTAAACCATACAAAATGCATAGTTACATACATTTTTCACTTTCAGCCAAGTTGGCCAATACAAATACGTTTTGGGTAAAGCAAATTTTCTTCCTTTTAACCAAGTTGACTGAAGCATTTTGATGAGCACGGAGTAACTATGCCAGGGTTCCACGGGCAAAGTAAGCCGAGAAGACCTGTCAAATATTAACACCTGCAAACGAAAAAAGCGGCACATGTCAGTGCCACCTGTCACTTATGGTGACAAGTGACATATGACATGTTGGATCCAGTGGTAGATTCAGTTGACACCTGTTGGAGGGCCTCATTAAGTGGTTACATGAAAAGTACAGGTCAACAAAACAGAGTGAACTGACAAATGACAAATGGAAGGTGGTTGTTCAAACAGTGAATGGGAGTTCACTGCGGGTATTCCCTGGGAGTGAGATAACTGGAAGTTTGATTCTGCATGTAAAAAGTTCAGGAGGACCACGTCTGGTAGAACATTTAATTGTGGTCAGAACAGCACAGACAAACTTATACTATGTCAAAGGAGATAAAATAGCTTATGAAGTAAAATTTAATGACTAGTTCCAAAAGAAAACATGGTGGTCATTCTTTGATATCCATGTAAATATTTACATACTTGAGTCAAACATGCAGAAGAAGAAATGCTCATTAATTTGTTTTTTGTTAATGTTTTTTGACAGAATTCCAGTCATGTGTATGTGCCCCCACTGCTCCTTGAAGTACACACCACACCACACACGTCTCACTTACAAGACACTCCAACAAACCAAGAGGTGGTCACCTGGAAGATGGCCGACCTACAAGGCAGCCTCCAAGAGCCACCAGGGGACCTTGCAGTTTATTCTGGGTCCACAAAGGCAGCTTTTCACAGAATGGCTTGTTTCTTCCATACATGATTGACGAATGCACAAGAATAGATTAACCAATTAAGAAGTAATTTACTGTTCAGTGTGAATGTGACACATGGCCTTTCACAGTGTCATGTGAGTGATGTGATTTGTGTCATGTGACTCACCGGGATGATCTGTGGATGGGCTAGGAGTAGGGAGATGTCGGAGTGGTTCCCGGCAAACAGTCGGATTGCTTGTTCCCGGCAGTGCACATCCACGCCATTGATCTACAAGGAAGAACAACAACAGGTAACTACAGACATCCTGCACAAACAACGTGTACCATCAGATGCACATCCATAGTGATCTACCAGCAGATGCACATCCATAGTGATCTACCATCAGATGTCCCTCCATAGTGATCTACCATCAGATGTCCCTCCATAGTGATCTACCATCAGATGTCCCTCCATAGTGATCTACCATCAGATGTCCCTCCATAGTGATCTACCATCAGATGTCCCTCCATAGTGATCTACCATCAGATGTTCCTCCATAGTGATCTACCATCAGATGTCCCTCCATAGTGATCTACCATCAGATGTCCCTCCATAGTGATCTACCATCAGATGTTCCTCCATAGTGATCTACCATCAGATGTCCCTCCATAGTGATCTACCATCAGATGTCCCTCCATAGTGATCTACCATCAGATGTTCCTCCATAGTGATCTACCATCAGATGTTCCTCCATAGTGATCTACCATCAGATGTCCCTCCATAGTGATCTACCACCAGATGTCCCTCCATAGTAATCTATAATCAGATGTCCCCCCATAGTGATCTAACACTCAGATATTCCATCAAACCCTCTTAGTCATGAATTATTGAGCAGCAACAAAGGCGCCATGAGCAGGAAGACAAATGACTTGGACTAAGTGACAAATGACAGTCCTGAGAGGGATTAATGGTTGGCTCAGTAGGAGCTACTGACCAGCGGAGTTGGGATGGAGCAAGTTGCATTAGAGCGACAATTATAAGTCACAACGGGTTGCATTAGAGCGACAATTATAAGTCAAAAGGAGTTGCATTAGAGCGACAATTATAAGTCACAAGGAGTTGCATTAGAGTGACAATTATAAGTCACAAGGAGTTGCATTAGAGCGACAATTATAAGTCACAAGGAGTTGCATTAGAGTGACAATTATAAGTCACAAGGAGTTGCATTAGAGCGACAATTATAAGTCACAATGAGTTGCATTAGAGCGACAATTATAAGTCACAACGAGTTGCATTAGAGCGACAATTATAAGTCACAACGAGTTGCATTAGAGCGACAATTATAAGTCACAACGAGTTGCATTAGAGCGACAATTATAAGTCACAAGGAGTTGCATTAGAGTGACAATTATAAGTCACAACGAGTTGCATTAGAGCGACAATTATAAGTCACAACGAGTTGCATTAGAGCGACAATTATAAGTCACAACGAGTTGCATTAGAGTGACAAGTCACAAAGAGAAGATGGGCTAGATCAAAAGTAACAAGGAGCTGGGCTAGAGCAACAAGTCACAAGGATGAACTGGGCTAGACCAACACGTTACAAGGATGAGCTGGGATACAACAATCAGTCACAAGGATGAGCTGGGCTAGAGCAACAAGTCACAAGGATGAGCGTGGCTAGAATAACAAGTCACAAGGATGAGCTGGGCTAGAGCAACAAGTCACAAGGATGAGCTGGGCTAGAGCAACAAGTCACAAGGATGAGCTGGGCTAGAGCAACAAGTCACAAGGATGAGCTGGGCTAGAGCAACAAGTCACAAGGATGAGCTGGCTAGAGCAACAAGTCACAAGGATGAGCTGGGCTACAACAACAAGTCACAAGGATGAGCTGGGCTACAGCAACAAGTCACAAGGATGAGCTGGGCTAGAGCAACAAGTCACAAGGATGAGCTGGGCTACAACAACAAGTCACAAGGATGAGCTGGGCTAGAGCAACAAGTCACAAGGATGAGCTGGGCTAGAGCAACAAGTCACAAGGATGAGCTGGGCTAGAGCAACAAGTCACAAGGATGAGCTGGGCTAGAGCAACAAGTCACAAGAATGACTGAGCTGGAAGCACAAGTCACAATGAGTAGTTGGAGCACCAAGTCACAAGGAGTCATGCAGTTGTTGTGTATAAGGCTACGACCCTGGGTTTGTGAGCCGGAGTCTCACCAAGTGCTCCACCTGCTCCCCGCTGTCACAAGCTACATCAATCGTCTCCGTCAGCATAAAAACAAACTCAACATCACAGAACTGTGTATATGCAAATTTGAGCTGCCAGTTTCTTGACGGACATACCCTGTGTGAATGCTGATTTTCTGGTATTACATGTGAACCCTGGTGCGACGGAATGTTGCCTTTGTGCAGGGACGGCAGGTGACTACACGTCCTTGTGTAACACTGGACACTCAGCATTTCCATTCCTTGCTAAACCACTGACACACACAGTTACACACACAGATGAGGGGTCTGATCATTTGTGTGTCCGCAGGAGCGGCTAGTATGAAATACCAAAACGAGAGTGGAGGGGAATTACCCTATCTTTGTGGGAACCTATGAGTGGGTGAATGTAGGGATGTGGTCTTTCCAAGACTGACCAAACAGGGAATGGGAACAGACTTGGGAAGCGATGTGTAAAAGAATTAGTGACTACATGTGTAGCAGCCTTGGACACGAGCTACACACAGTGGCAGGTGGAGACAGCTAAATGTGGATCATACGCCAGTCGCACTAGAGCCGTCATGACAGATAGTGTCAGCGACAGACACTATGGACAG
Organism: Ridgeia piscesae; assembly: GCA_025642075.2. Lineage (NCBI taxonomy): Eukaryota > Metazoa > Annelida > Polychaeta > Sabellida > Siboglinidae > Ridgeia > Ridgeia piscesae. The sequence continues at coordinate 1,344,920 of JAODUO010000086.1, read as the reverse complement.
ATAGCATCAACGACACAAACTATGACAGACAGTGCCAGCGACAGACTTGTTAATGATCACAACCATTATTGACCACATGTTTGTGTCGTCGCCTTCCCTCGATGGCAAAACACCACGAGAGAAATCCGTAATCTCCTGGCGGAGGTGTGCCAGAAAGAAGCAATTCATTTCCTGTAAGACCGAATAAGCCAGCGTATTCTCCATCGAGACATCAGCCGGTCCATTACGACCACTCACAGGCCGCCGGAGCACTGCGCTCGCAGAAATCAATATTGCGACACATGCACGCACAATCGGCCGGGAAATCGGTGCTGTTGTTCGGGCCGATAATCAAATGTGTATCATGACTCCGGGGAGAGTGGTAATGGATTGATGGGCAGACTCCAGCTAGTTATGTCTACAAGTACATCAAAGCATCTGCAGGACACCATTAACTCAGCCAGACACTTGTTGTCGTCGTGGTTCGTTAAATCGTAGCATTCACGCCACACCAGTGAAGTCTTAACTGAATGTATGGCTAGCATTTAGACACTTATCAACTTGGGTGATTCTGTGCGCAGGGAATGTATGACTAGTATTGACTACCAACACAATGGCCATCAAACGCCTGCTCAATGCCCACCCAGTACTTGCACATATCCTCACTTGGTGCATGCATGCTCAATAAGAGACCTTGTGCATTTGCTCATCAATCATAGCAGCTGTTCAAATGTTCATCAATCAACCAGACCTAATCATCAAACTAAACTCAAGACCATCAGGCCAAAATCATGATCACGCATCAACTAGTATCCATTTACCATTACTGTTTATGATGTATTCATGTAATTCTATCATTTGGTATTGTAATTTATAGTTTGCACAATTACTGTGTTATACATAAAAACTAACCAAAATCAATGCAAACCATTTCCTCACATCCACACTGGCATTTAGGTACATGGCCAGAGTTTGCTGTGAGATTGCCTTTCTTGCATAACCCCTGGCAACAGCTGGTGCATCAAGCCTTACTTTATCTAAGCCTGGAAGTACACTTTACCCTGTGAAATGTTTACTTCTCCCAGACCCATTAGCACCACAGATCTTTTTTATCTCTAGCATTGGAGATTAATGATCACACCTAAACACCTGTGGCTGACTCAGTGAACACACTGGACTGTGAACTCGCAATGCCGCTGGCTTGTGTAGTGTTTGTATTTTGTTGCCTCCAAACCAGTAGACCATATTGTACCAAACAAGCGCTTTTGAGCATTTTTATAGAAATTGCGCTTTAGTATTACAGTACTATTTTTGACATCTGTAGACAATACTTAAATTCATAACAAAGGAGACTTAAAACTAAATTACACAATTTGTTATTGAGTATAAAAAATTATTATGTAATACTAGGGATTCACTTTGAGTAAAATGATGCACAATATGAGAACTTAAATCAACGCCAATGTGTGGTAGGTCTACTTCGCCTGCATTAGTGGCAATCTGATTCGCAACACGCCGGCTTAACAATGATGACAAACTACAATATGACTGAGACGGAGCACGCTCAAGTCAGTGGAGAACACATTAATACATGTGTTCTGTCGCGATAAGCCGCGTGTCTCATCGAGGCGGTCAGGCAAGGTTGTAGACACCGAGCCGCCTTCATTTGTGACCACACGACCCACACCATCACTCTGGGGCAGTGCTGATGTTTCTTCTTCTAAGTCATACTGTATGTTTTTTAGTGGCCCATTCAGGTTTATGGGGGGAAGGGGGCAGTCAGAGAATGTGAGGCTATAGTGAGAGAATATGGGGGCATTTTGGGGTCACATTTGGGGGTGTGTGTGGCCCGTCAGTGTACAGGGCAACAACCAGGGGTACTGGGCCACATTCAGGGGGATGGAGCCACAGTGAAGGTCTATGGAGCTGTACCCAGGACTGAGTTGGGTCCACACTCCACACACATGCACACTCACACACCAGAGTTGATGTGTCGTGTTGGCAGACATTACATACCTGTAGAATCTGGTCACCCTCTCTGATACGCCCGTCCCTGGCAGCGACACTGTAAGGCTCTACCTCGCTGATGAAAATGTCCGTGACATCGTCATCTGCCGAGCCGTAGCACAAGGTCAAGCCGACCTTCTCCTCACTCGTAGTGCGGCGTAATGTCACCTCCTGCAAGCAGTTTGTGGAACTAATGAAACAGACACACTGCAATACACCCACAGTCTTACATCCACTGTCTTACCCCATGTAGTTACCACCAGTCTTGCCTGACAGTCTTACCCCATGTTTTTGTCCCCAGTCTTACCTAACAGTCTTAACCCCATGTTCTTACCAGAGACTTACATGACATACTTACCTCGAGTCTTACCCCCAGTCATACACCCCAACAGTCTTTCCCCAAAACACTGTCAACAGTCTTACCCCTGCAGTCTCTTATTCCCACCAGTCTTACCACTGGCTGTCTTATCCCCTTTTGACAAGTCAGTTATCAGTTAAACAGTCTTACCTAACAGTCTTACCATCAACAACATTATCCAACAGTCATACCCTACGGTTGTACACTCTCCTTAACTCGACTAAACTAACCAGATGGTCACATGCATGCACACATATAGTTTTATGTACTGGTACTCACATCTGATTACATCTTACAACTCTGTGAGCACTGAATGCGAGTGACTACATAATCTCTGCAATATATCTTCAGATTAACTCATTAATTTCTGTAATTTCTTATAAGAAAACTCATAAGATTCAAGCATGGGCCGCCACATGCAGAGATGAACATCTCATGCACGACATTCATTTTCTGACATGTCTTTCGCTGGTCCATTTACTCCACCTCCTCCCAGACTTCTGTGGGAGCACTTTGATAAATTCTGCTAACTCCCAATTCATCAACATTCCAAGAGGAGAGGGATTCTTATGGAAGCAATCAGTGGGAAGGGAAATCCAATTAACACTCTGGGAGGAATAGAGGTTTGAGCAGTGCTAGGCGGTAGACACAGATTTACCCATTAAGTGGGAATGCTAAATAATTAATTACAACAATTAAGAAAAGTTTGCAGATGAATGAAAGGATGACAGAAGTGTAGAGGAGGAATGAATACAAGTCAATGGTTTGAGGGTATGGGGAGAGGGTAACGGAAGGGGAAGAGTGAGGAGTGGGAGAAAAAGCAGAGGGATAGATAGATAACTGAAGGCCATCTTAAAAAACCCTCTGACATCTACTGACCCCCTGAAATACGTTAACATGTCCAGCTTATGTTGATCCACTAGCATCTGCTGACCACTGTGATGTCATTGTGTCACTGAACAGTGGTGTCATAATGTCGATGTATCACTCTGGCCACAGTAATGTCACTGACCAAATGACCGACAGATGACAGAAAACGTCCTAATGTGTTTCGTCATCTCACATCCGAGTCAGAAAGCAATATTAATGAGATCTCATAGTGCGTTTATGTGAGCAACTGGCCTCCTCTCCAAATCACTTGTCGCCCGATAATGGCTCGACTATGAGGTCCTGATGCAATAAATGCACAAATTGGATTTTGCTGATTCGCGGGCAATGCTGAGAGTGGGCCACGAGTGAGGCGCGAGTGGGGCAGGCAGCGGGCAGAGAGACTGGAGGGACAGAGCAGGAACATGGGGACAGTAATGGAAACCCAGCGGGGGGAAATAGACACGTCTACTTGTGAAATAAACCAGATTACTTGTGAAATAGACAAGAATACTTGTGAAATAGACAAGATTAGTTGTGAAAATTCAAATAGCAAGAATACTTATGAAATAGCCAAAATTACTTGTAAATAATATTATTTTTATTGCAAAATGGATAAGCCTACTTGTGAAAAAGATAAGTAGACCAAAAACTTGTGTAATAGATAAGTTTACTAGTGAAATAGAAAGAGAACTTGTGCAGTAGACACATTTATGGAAATAGACAGCACTACTTGCAAAAATGTCTCTTGTTAATATTCAATGTGTTGTAAAACTGCAAATGAGTGAAATAAAGAACGTATTATTTGTTGAGAATGACAGTTTTAGTAACAGGATTCAAGCCCACACCTACAGTCATACCCTGACATCTACTTGGTAATTCAAGACTAACGCATGTTTCCTGTGCATGACAATGTTAATATAATTCGTTCTGTGAAGATAAATGGGATGTATAGATAGATTCAAATGGTGTTTCTAAATGATCACTAAACACCAGGCCCTGGCAGTCAGTTGGAGATATTCAATCGGCTTCTCAACTCGGGCAGAAGTGAAGTTCTATCTGTACCTGACAGACTGAGATCCACCCAAACACGACACAGATCCACTTCCTCTTTGATGTACCTAACACTGGATGAATGCAACTCTCTGTGCTCAATCAGCTGTCTGGTGTAACTGGTTGGCTGATGCTGGTAGTGCACACTGATAATTTCACAGTTTTATGTGCCCTGACAGATAGTGCAATAAATGATTATGCAGACTAAACTGGTTACAGGCGGTACCCCTGCTCCTTTTTGATTACCCTTTCATCCTTGCTATGGCGTTTGTCAGGTGTGCTGACCTCCCCTGGGGAACTAACTTTCCCAATTCACACGGTAGCACTTTTGTTTTCTGCCTTTGCCCCCCCCAAATGTGTGCAGTCGTAAATTAATTTTAAAAGTTGTTCACACACACCTCTTAAAGCCCACCCCAGTTCAGTTCACACTACATGTGAAGGCGGATTCTCCCACATTTCATTTTCATTCCATATGATTTGTTGGGCATGGTTCATCAAATACATTTGTTTCTGGTTGTTGCCACAGAAGTCTGACCAGGAGCAGACGTCAGGGAGGAGTGTGCAAGGCACCAGTGGACATGGCGCAGTGGAGCAGCCATTTATTCTCATCATGGCCTCAGTCTCAGTCTACTGCCTCAGCCCATTCCTCAGCCCACAATGCTGCCTGTCACCCCAACCTGTCACCCAGCCCATATAGCAGTCTGTCCCTCAAGCCTATCACCCAGCCTGTCACCCCACCCAGTCCATGCCTCAGCCTGCCCCTCTTGTCCGTCACCCCAGTCTGTGCCTCAGCCTGTCACCCCAGTCCATGCCGCAGCCTGTCACCCTAGCCCACGTTTCATACTAGCCTGTCACTCCATTCCTAGCCAATTTTATTTGTCCATTTCACAGCCTGTCTCTCCTGCCAGTGTCACCTCCATCTTCCTCTTCCCACCCACAAATCACTGATTTCTTCGACTCATGTCTCAGATAATCCACTTTCTCCATAAAGAAAAACGTATTTCTGGAGGAGCCAAAGCTGTGGCAGACAGCGGCGATTCTGAAGAGGGAATATGTTATTGTCTGTGTGCCTCAATGGCATATCTCAGTCAAGTGTCATCTAATGAAGGTGTCTGGTCAACCAGCCACATCAAACACAACTTGAGCTTAGATTTATCCAACAAGATAAGATAAAAATGCACATAATCTGAAACAAGAAAGTGGCCAGTTTAAGAAAGCCACAACAAACTCTCCCCCGACAGACCTGATATTTGTCTATAAATTTCCAGTGAAATTCTACAGTTTTCCTTGATTCATTAGTGAAATGCTTTCAGTCTGCCCAGACTCTGTGAAGGGCCACAGCCTACCGTCACTTAGGTAAATGCCCAGTCTGCCCTGAATCAGTCAGTGAAACACTTCTCTCTGCAATGACTGAGAAATACCCCGTCTGCCTACTAATAGAAACCCTGAATACATCCCCGTACAAATGTCTACTATGAAGACATGAACACACATATCCACATAATTCTCCCAGACAACACAACACTCACCTCACCCCATATCACCCTCCCCAGGGGTCCCACCCCATAAATCCCAACCCGTGGACCTGCCCCATAACTTGGCAAACAGAGGGAGTAGATTACCATCTGCAGGTTCTTTCATCTCCAATCTTGAAATGAAACAGTTGCATAAATTGTGCTTTTATTTCTGAGCCTGTCACAGCGAAACACAACAATTAACATGTTCCAGTATTTATGAGTGTTTCTGCTGGACGAACGTGGTGACATGTACACTAATTCTATCCAGGCCCTTTTGAGAATACCACTGAATTAGGAATGGAGATTGGAACAAAAACCTACTGTGTGCAGATCAAGCATATATTTTTAATGTAAAAAATTCATATATGCACTCAAATTTATTAATTTTCAACTATTACTGTTCAAGAAGTTCCAGTCAGTATTACAAAGTATTTGTTCGTGAAAATGTAATTACTTTAACACTAATATTTAAAATTTTGTGTTATCAAGTCAAAAACAGAACAAATTAAAATTGTGAGGTAAAATACCACAGACACACATCTACTTACAACTGTACTTGTATTGATCTCATTCTGAATATCAAATAACATCAGTGATCAACCCAATAACGATGCCACAGCAATCCCTTTAAGTTGTGTCTAGGGCCTTGAATCTCACCCACCTAAAAAGTGCTGTTATTTGCCAACAAAAGCAGCAACCGAAGCACCTTGGAAAGGCGCTAGAACTAATCAAATAACTGAAGACTCTTGGAGTCAGGTTTCCTTTCAGGTGACACAGACAGAGGTTGGAAACTAGCACACTGATAAATCACCTGTGTACAGCTGTTTTCCCGTATAAAGAGCTATTTAAATACTGGCGTCTAACAGCAAAATAAATCGCACGTGTATCGATCAACAGTCACGGAGTCAGTGTTGCGCAACGGAGGTGAAATAAATGCACCATTCCACTGTCGCTTTACGATCACCATTGATGAGACTTTATTGTTATTTCATGCACACGTTTACTAGAAGCAAATTACAGAACAAAACGGAATATTGACTGTAAAATTGGCACCCACAAGGGAGCATTATTTATGTTCAATAACTGCTGTTCATTACACCTAGTTGAGTGTCATTTTATTGTGAATCATAAAGTTGACCGGTGTGTGTGTGACTGCAGTTCACGTTTGATGAGTCGTGAAATGGTTTATTCTGTTTGTGATTGGACGACATGAAGCAGAAGAGACCCGTAGAGACCGTGACACACACAGCTTCTGACATTCACCAACAAATACCACATGTGAAGCAGATAATACATCAAATAAACACGACCCCACAAAATGTCAGTCACAATGCATTCAGGTTTCCTCATTTTTTTCAAAAATTGTAATCATACTTTTCCGAACATTTAAGTAGTTCTCTGTTTACAACATGCATTATTTCCCTGCCATTTTCTTACCTGTTCTCAATGCAACACTGTGTTAATGAACAAACTGAACGATCCACATGCTATATAGAACTAAGCATGCAGCTTCAGAAGGAAGACACTCCACTTATTCTCACCTCATATTCCATCTCAAAGTTATTCTTGTCCTCATAAAAACCATCGCTGTATTCAATGTCATTCGCCATTTCAATATCCGTGAGGCCGAATTCATCATTTCCAGCGAACGCGATGCCTCGTCTTGTGGACGGTTGGACAAGGTTCCTGCAACAAACACAGCAGTCTCTTGTCACCAACGTATACAACACAGCAAGTATCTTCATCATTCAATCCATGTTATTAATTCTAATTAAGCCAATATAATTATCATCTGAACATGAAACAAATAGCATACCAATCACCCATTATTATACAATGCAATTGTCCACACTTGCCTTCTATCAATAAATGTACAGCAAAAGTTTTCCATTGTAAGAAATTCTGGATGTCTTGAAGAAAACCCCCAGCATTCACCAGCTGGCAGTGACTGTGACGTGACCTTTCTTTAGACAGACATGTGTGACTAACAGTACGTTTAAACATTTGAATCTCAACAAAAGTGACCAGATAAACAACTGAGTGACAGACTGTGAGAGGCTCCTGTGAGAGCTCTTAGCAGTTGCCTCAGGGAGGCCAGAAGGTCAAATAGCTGTTGAAAGGTCATTTATATCTTGCTTTGTTTCTCGCAAACGGCTTAAGGACCATCACAGTTGATGTTTATCTATACTTAAATAGCCTTTGCATCAAAACATGCAGATTCTTTGAATTACCGCAACATCAGTGGAAAGCTTTTGACTTTTGAACCTGCCCTGTTTATGTAGAATGGCTCTAATGATGCATCTTTCATAACATTGGAGCTGTTTATGAAGTACCTCATGGGAACCTTCTGTATACAGTATATGTATAATTGTATACAACAATATAAAAAATAACTGTAGTTCAGAACTGATGTTATCACAAAAATAGACCTCTTTATTGGAAAAATTACATAAAGGAAATAATTACTCTATTCATATGGAAATGTGAATTAGAATTCTAACAATAGTTCCATATTTGAATTATAAATAGCAACACAGCTGTTACATATTTCAGAATTAATGCAATTTTCTTGCATAATAAAATAGCTACTGATGTTGTTTGCACCAATGACGTTCACACATAGAGCATGTATCAGTTTTTAACGCAGTTTATCTATCTAGTTTTCCATCAGGACATGTTTTTCTACTTGAGTTTATACAGTACGTTGAAGCCAGTTGATACAACATCACTGATACATGTATTCTTCGGGAGCAGTCATTGTATTTATCTGTTTTCATGCATCGGTGGATTACCTCAATCGACAATGACACTCATATTGAAGGTGTTTGTGGCGTGTGTGAGTGTGAATGCGTTAGACAGAGGCACTCAGCGTGCACTGTCTCCTCATACAATCACATGACAGTCCTCTCACAACAGTTTGGTAATTAGCTAAACTGATGAAATATTTATCTTTCTTGCCCACTCCCTGCTCAGGCCATCAACAAGACTCAACCACTTTGTCAACACAATGGTCCTGGCAGGGCCTGGCCACAATTGTCAACACACAAGCACCTGGCTATCTAAGGCCACCTACTGGACAGTGGGAGTGGTCAGTCAGTGAGAGTGGTCAGCTTGAGTGGTCAATGTGAATGAGTGGTCAAGTCTGACTTGAGTAGTCAGTGTGACTAACATACTGAGTCCTTTCTATTCAACAGCCATCTGACTTAAATCTCCTAGAACTCTCAGATCACCCATTGCTCAACAATTTGATCCTAAAACTAAACTAAATATTGCCAATAATATTGGCAAATGAGTTTTCCCTAAAACTATAGCTACCTTTCACACGAAAAACCTCAAGACACAGAAGTGTGAATTTGTATTCCCACCCTAAACTTTCTGTGGTCCATGCTCCAAAGACGACTTTTACCTATCCCCATTCTTGTTTGAAGCTCAGATTCGCTATTATAGGTGCAATAGAAGTTTACTATTACTATCAATAAAAAAACAGAATTGACTAATATGAATGTCACGACAGGGTGACTGTCGACGTCATCATTACCACATCAGTGACACTGATGTCACCCTGTGAATTCACAAACAGTGGAGTTGATACAAAGTGATCTCAGCAACACCTGATGATGTCATCGCTTCATCACGTGATGTTGTCTTAGTGAAGCCTTTAAATGGTGCACTTTAAAGCAATTCAATCACCCATGCAAATGCAACAGCAATTAGATAATGGCTTCACCAGTGAGTTAATGACATCATTGGTTAATTATTAACAACAGAATTGTGTGCTACTGCTAATTAGCTGCCCTAAATGTAAACGATCCTGTGAGTTGAGTAAGGGGGGAATTGTTAAAAGGATAATTAATAATTGTTACATTTCTCTTCCTTTGTTTGTTACCATTTATTAATGACGTAATTAGAACCACCTGACATCTGCAGTCAGCAGACAAAGAATTTATAAAGCCGTCACAACATATCATGGTATTAATATTAATTAAGCAATAATTATAATTTAAAGTTAAGACATTATAACTGCACATACTAGTCAGTCATTATTGCATATGAATTTGTATTTGGTGATGAAATAATTATTCCGGGAATAAATTATAAAAGCTATTTGCCAATTGTATAATTTCTATGATCCTTTTCAATTTATTTAAACAGAATTTAAATTTACAAAATATTTAACATTTTTTATAAGTATACACATGAATAATAGAGTTTGGATGCTAGATAATAAAGGATCCCCGCAGCTTAGAGCGAGTACGTCAGACTGTCGGAGGGAGTGTGTACTTTATGAGAGAATGATGAGGAAGGTAAAAGGTCCATCACATTCACAGCAATCTGGCATCTTCCCACCTGACAAACAGCCTCCTAGAAAACCACTTTCTGGGTTCATGGATGATGCTGTTGCTCCCATAAAACCTCCAGAGTGGGAGGATGTAATTGCTTCCGTGGACCCATAACTTCTGACCAAGACAGACTGTTCAAGACTCATCCTTTCCAGATGTCCAGGGTCAGTGCCTTACTTTCCCACAATCATACTGCAGGGACATTTCAGCTGCCCATTGCCAGGTTCACCTGTTATGACTGCCTTGGTGAAAACAGGTCATTACCCCTAAATGGTGCCACATGTCAGTGAGGGGGGCAGGTGAAAGGTTAGAGGAAGTTGACACTAGAATGCATCAACATGTCACCTACACTGTCAGTGACAATAATTAATGTAATACTTTTAACGATGATGATAACCTACCAATGTGAACCAGATTACAGTAAAATTACTGACAATTTGAATAAATTATTGCAGCTGAAAACAAACCACATTATCATTATTATTGTAGCAGGAGTAATCAGTACCATACATCATGTTAATGTTTCAATTAGATCAAAAATATTAAATAGAAAAAAGAATTTTGCAATATGCAATTTAATTATGCATAATATCGTGTACACTTTGACCACTGCTTTGGGTAGTTTTATCTGTTACTGTAAGCAATTTTCCAGCCAGGTCAAAGCCTCTAAAAGGTAGAGGATAGAGTTTATTTATCGATGTCAAAATGCCTACAGTAACACACAAAGAAAGAAAGTCCATCATCCATTGGTAGCCTGCCTGTAAGAGCCTGCCAATCCACCTATTAACCATGCATTGTGCATCCACTTGTAACTTGCTTATCTGCCATAGCCCATCCATTCACCATAATACCCTGTCCATTCATGATAGCCCACCCATCCATCATATCCTCCCATCCACTGATAGCCCACCCATCTACCATAGCCTGCCCATCCATTGGTAGCCCATCCAACATAGCCTGGACATAGCTAGCTACTCAATACACCAGATGATGGCACATCTAACCATATCCAGAAAGCGGAAACATTCTCAGATTGCTCCCACAGCCAGCCTGACTGGACTGTCTGAGGAAAGAGGGAGGGAAGGGAGTCAGGCCTCTTCCTACTTCAACGCCCCCTGGTTCTGATCAGGGGCCACTTCCCTACACATCCCTGTAGCAAGACTGAGGCACCCAGAGACCAATCAGGGCAACAGGCCTTGTTTTAATGTTCAACTCTGGCAGTAATCTGTAATGACGTCTTCAGTGTACGAAAAACTAGCAACCTTCCGACATGTTTACCATGTTTGCTGAAATATACCAAACAGTCGCCCGGGCTTTGATGTCAGTGAGAGAGACAATACACCAACCATGTCTAGTCATTTCACAACAATAGCTTCCAGTTTCAACTTTCAACCAACCACAAGACCAACAAAGGGCCTTTGTGACTGTGTGACACCGGACCTTGCCTTGTGTGTGACAAGCCCCTGACAACCAGTCATTCTGTCAACAGCCGGCGACACTCCAAGAAGATGTCGAAAATACTCGTAATTACAATCGCCAGAATCATTAATGGTTCACGGTTGAGCGATCACAGAAATCAACCGTTCTGTATGTATCATAAATAATACAGCCGTCATTAACTGTACTTCCAAGAGAATGCAATTTTCTCTTTTCAAATCAATTCTATGCACCTTTCAAAGGACCATGGTGCAGTTTCCGATTCCACACGATTTCTATTTCATTTGCACGTTTAATTGGACATTGCTTGAAATGTGCGAGGTCTGATCGACGCTGTAAAATGCAAATCAACATCTGACGTTGTAAATATGCATTCCACATCCTGCACATGGCAAAAACAACAGTGAGTTTGTGAAAATAAAAATGAAGTGGCCATTACATCATAATTGCTGAAAAAGGACAGAATATCTGACATTTTCATCTAGCATTTCATATAGTGTACTGTAATTAACACATCAAATTTATTATTGTATTAATACGGAGTATTTTTACAACCATTTTATATCAGAAAAAAAAAATTCTTCTGATTATGTGCCCACAAGTCTGTGTATATTGCCACATAAATTAATACATAAAAATGAACACAACAAAAATAAACGATTGCGGAAGAATGCAAAACAGCCCGAGTCAAAACTCGCACAGAATCTAGCCTGCAGACAAATGGCGAAAGGAGAAACCCTGCTGGCTCTCAACCATGGGAGAAACCTTACACGTCCATCCACCACTCCCTTGCACCTTCTTCCAGGCAGTGATTCCTGGCAATATTTCCAGGCAAAAATTCACAAAGGCGTCATGACTCATCCGTGACCTCTGACCTTCATGTCAGTCACAATTGCACCATGCTGTATCACTGTAGTAAGCCAATTAAGAGTGGATAATGCCGAGATAATTACAGATGACGTTGTTGTTCTATTGTTTGGGTGACGCCCAGTGGAATCAACTGCAGGGACAGGGCAGAAACAGAAACGATCCCCAACAAAGGATCTTGTTGGCTCGTGAAACCATTTGACTGAGCACAACAACCAGGATTAGCTGCATTTCATCATTTCTATCATGTGACTTGTGCACACAAACAATATGTTTGATAAAAAACTTTTTAATTATAAACCCTTTTGGTCCACCACTGTGCTGAATTAATTGATTCAACCATGAGTGTGGCTCTATTTAAAAAATATATTTTTTTGTGTGATTTGCTTTCGGTTACATCAAATTCAACACAGGTGATCATGTTTTTAAAGTCCGAATAAATAAATAAATTATTGTAAAAATAACACATGTTTCATGGGCAATTTGGATTTTTTCAAGTCTGGCAAAATCTATTATATGGTTTTATCAACACTAGTTAGTATATGATTTATTATATTAGTAAATTACAAGTAAAATCACTTCATTTACCAGTTTACCCTCTTGGGTTTTATTTCAGCCCCTCTGTTGGGTTTAATCTCCTACCCTCAAGGAAGTCTTTGGGAGTGCCAGTATCACTATCAGTAGTAATAACAGCCCTAGGGTGTGATATCCCTAGAAATCCTAGAACTCCAGGAATGTAGCCAGTAAATGTCACATTTAACAAGTTTATGGCAAACTTTTCCAGGTAGAACATTGGTGTGTGTAGACTGTAGACTCCCTGGTAGCATGACTACAGTCAGTGGTATCTGAAGTGTTGTTACCTCCAGTCACTGGCACTGCCCATCTGTCTTGTTTACACGTCCACTGACACATTGACCTGTGTCTGGACTGGCCACTGACCACTGGTCACTTGCCTATTCATAGCCATTCAATCCTGGTCCAGTGTGGAAATAGCCACACAACTTGTGAACATATCTGAGTCTTCCCCTCATCCCTATAGGAACCTGGAAGAAATGTGTCAATGCACCTACAAGACCACTGAGTGTTGCAGTGTCTTCTCCATCCTACACTTACTGCAGTCACCTGCCAATGTCTGAGTTTTTAAACGTGGGAGATTCAACATTTTATATGTGTCTCAATAGTTTGGTTTACTGTTATGTTTATTTATTTATTGCGACATCTCAGTCCTGTTGGATTTTGGAAGGTGGGAGCTGGTTTGAACAATTTGCCGAAATCATGTCACCGAGAAAATGTGGATTTGCATTCCATGGTTAGATGGCTCATTGCCACCTCTACTGGGTTAATCCCATCCAGCCAGGATCATGCTCCCAGGCAAGGCTGTAAGGCAGGAGAGCGAATGAACGGAAGGCATCAGAAAAAAACCCGCCGACTTCCCTCTCTAACCAACAACACCCAGTTCCGAATGTTTCCTGGGAAGTCTGCCCCGTAATCCCTGCAGCAGCATCCAGTAATCCCTACTGGGAGCGATGGCGGCTACATGAAAGGCTCCACTCAGGAGCGTGGATCATCGACCGTGGATCAACCTACCAGAGCTGTCAGTGCCACAAGACTTCTTATAAGCGGCACAAAAAGCTGCTGTTCACTGATACGGTGTGCGTACTTGTCCGCTGACACACGGAGATGGCGAGATGTGAGCCATCTCAACTAGCTCCCATTAGGGCTGGCGGGAGCTCTGGAGGATATCGATGCTTCCATTAGATGTAGACACATGGCTGGGGAAGATCTAAGTCGGATATCAGAACACCCTCAGTATGAGGGTGAGTAAGGGATGAAAGTCAACCTGACTTCTGAATTGATGAGCCTGAGGGTGGATAACGGGTGGAGATATAAAAACAACATGACATGGCAGGAAACACGAACGGTAAACTGACAGAAATGAGGACCGTATGAAAGAACAATGACTTCACAGGACAGAGGGAACCAATGACTTTTCTGATTTGAGGGAAATAAGGTACAACCTTCCTGCACAGAGATGAAGGGAGTAAGGGAGGGTGGAGGGAAGGATGAAGAGAGGGATAGAGAGAGGGGTGTAGGGAGAGGGATGGAGGAAAGGAGGGAGAGAGCGATGGAACTGATTAAAAACATTCTCAACCATAATATAAGATGCCATCTGATTTTTTAGGCAATCATACTTGTTTCCCCAAATGTGAATCCCTGATAATCTCTTTTATTGTTGAACATTGTTGGTGGCAGGTTGGTAAATAACAAATTGCAAAGAGAAAGTAATTTGCCAAACCATACTTACAAACCTTGCCTTTTGCATATAATTTGATGTATTATCACATACATAACATACCTTCTAAATATAAAACTTCATACACTAGACAGACTGCCAGGGATACAGAGACTGAACAGTAAACAGACGGCGAGGCACAGACACCCTGCCAGGGCACATGAAGGGAGCATTCCTTGTGAGTCATCAAAGTGAAGTCACAAGTGTATCACATCCAGCCCTGCGGCGACACCGCCATATCCATAATAATCAAAATGCCAGTTCAGATTTCCTGCCATCAGTGGTGTGAAACTGTTCACCGTTACCCCGTCACCCCATGTCACCCCATGTCACCCCAAGTCACCCTGGCTAGGGTTTGTGTGGTACCTGGCATACACAGGAGACAGGTATCCATGGATGAAATTCACGTTTCTAGAGAACTACACAATGTCTAATGAATAATGAATATAAAAGTTGTCGACAGATAGACGGCTATGAGAGGGTGCTGAGGGGTTACAAGGGTTGATTGGGGTCTAAGATGGTGGATAGGGGTTAAAGAGGGTAGAAAGCGGTGGTAAGTTTAAAATAGATAAGTCTATAGTTGATGTCCAAATGATGAATCAAACTTACCCAAAAGGGCTGTGGATGGTGTCGTAATACAAAGATGTTGGACTGATCGGAAGAAGTAGTTCATCTGTATATTCCTCTGTCTGCGTTGCCACGGTAACCATGGTGGGTGAGGGTGGTGGCGTCTTGCTCTTCATGTTGTTATTGTGTGTTGCTACGCGCCGCAGAACTTCGACAATGATCGGCTCCTTCGCTGTGCGAAATGCTTCGACCGCTTCGTCGTGAGTGGACGATGCCAAGTCATGACCATTCACCTGAAAACGAGGAAAATCTACTGTTATTACATGTTTCAAAATTAACTAAAATAAGTTTTAGACATGTAGCAATTAAATAGATTGAAATAATGTCTATCATCTATGCTTGTACTTCATTGCCATAAAGTTGTCATACGCACGTAAATGCGCATGCATGAACAAGAATATTTCCCTTCCACTAGACAGTTGACACTGCATTGGTCAACACAATTCATTGTCAACATGCAATTGTCAACACGCAGCAGTATCAGTGCTCTGAAGTCAGTGGAGAAAATCCCAGAGTCAACTGAGTAAATGTCACCAACCACAAGCTGCCTGCACACTCACTGCGCTGCACAGACATGCACACATGATCTGTGTGTGTGGCATGCGTGTGCAAACACAATGTCGTGCACCTTGCCCAGAACCCAACACAAGACCTCCCCCTGACCATGGACTGACCCCCCTACCTGGAAGGCCACCATGAAGGTCAGTGTCCAGTCAATGTCCAGTCCATAGTAGCCAGTGTCCAACCATCACACCTGTGCCAGACTGACAGGGAAGAGTGTATGAGCTGAGGGAATAGGTAGGCTTGCACTGCCCTGGGCTCTACAGGGAAACTACACCACCCAGCAGATGCTAATCTCTCCATGGAGCTCTGAAGGGAGTTGGGGGTTGTATCAACAGGCGTCCACTAAGGGGGCATCTCCATTACGCACTCGACATCTGCTCAAGTTACTGATCAATACATTATTTAAGTTTTTTTCTGCACAGGGACTTTCTCAAACAAAACACTGTGTTAATGAGTAAGCATACTTGGGAACATCTCAGAGAGAGCGATGTGTCAATTAGAGACAACCATCAATGACAATAAATGTTCCTAATGTGTTATAACATCCATAAAACTGCAATCAAATTAAAGTCCCCATTAAGGGATAAGTTCAAAAGTGACTGCAAGAACAAAAGAATTAAGGGGTTGTGCCTACATTTAGCTTCCTCACAGGAGACGAATCTCATCAAATAGCTGTTTAACAGTAACAACTGGCCGATAGTAACTTTTTGTGAACAGAGATAACGAGTATCAAGACAAACGTTCAGATAAGAGCAACAAGTTCTTTGTGTGTGCACTTGGATTAGCCATATGGGGAGTCGGATTTAACAAGTTTACTACCCACACTGATAAGATCTTGAAGCCAGGAGCCAGAGGTATCGAAAACCAATTTTGTCATTCATGTCTAGTCTTCCCTTATCATAGATCTGTCAGTTGTACTTTTCAAATAATCACACCATTGCCAACACTAATACAATCAGTAGATCTTTTGTTCCAGCCATTTAACATCCTTTGTGCAAAAAAGAACATCCTCATTTCCTATTCTATAGATTCCTTCGCTACTCATATAAGTCTGAATAAAACCATTTATCTCAGTAAGTTCACACATCTAATAAAACCCACATTTGGGACGGTCTCTTGGTTCTCATATTTGTTAAACAAAACCCTATTGGAAATGTTCATAATTGGCAACAGATTTTAAGCACTTACTGACAATGCTCCACTTCAAAGCCAAATTAATTTGTATTTCCCAAGCCTGTGAACCTAACAAAACTGTCATTAAAAGCTTATGGGGCCATAAAACAATGGAAGGATGAAGCATTCAATTCTTCTAACAGAACTAAACATGTTTTTAAAACACTGGATTGACAGCATTAAAAAGTGTCACAGGTTGTGAACGCATTAAACCAACAATAAACCATGCATGATAACCACATAAAATGTCACTTAAACATTTAGCACCACCACTGTCACAGAGATACAGGTTTCACGCATCAGTGCTCATGACAGCTCTTGACCAGAGACAACAAGTCTAGATGCATTAGACATCACGACACCAACTGACACCGACGGTGACCAACACCACCTGACACGATCTGACAGTGAGTGCCCCACAGTCACTGATGCGTCAGAAAGACTGGCACTGACGCTGGACAACTTAAATGGATTGCAGTTATCTCCAAACAGCTAATTTCCTGCCAATTTGTACTCTGCTTATTAACTTGTGAATTGTGATTAGGATGTTAGTTCCCAGCTGTTTGGCTAGAGGGCACTTATGTTGTCATAGCAATGTGAAGGGAAATACGAGTAAATAGCACTTCTGAATTATTAATAATCTTAGTCCGGATTCATGAAATAATAACTATTCTGCAGAGTTTAAAATAATTTTAAAAGATTGCCATCCAGAGAATTAACTCTAGTTGACAACTGGACAAGGAAGCCATTTGGCTTATTGAGATGAGAGTCCAGCCCTTTTTAACATACATAATTGTAACTACGTCGGTAGACCACTACATCAACACACAATGAATCTATCATAACATTATAAATTATGTTACTAGTGTATATATTTGCAATATAAAAACATTTTTTTACTGCTATTGACATCTGCACACTCCAGATACCATGGGAACAAAGAAGTCTTGCTTACTGAGAGTAGAACAACTTCCACCAACAGATAAACACACTATTATAAGATTGTTGTCAATTCTAATTTCAGAAATATTCTTACCACAAGAATTGACATCAGACAATTTGTTCCAGACTGGAACAAATTATCTGATGTCAATTCTTGTGGTGTGAATATTTCTGAAATTAGAATTGCTAACAATCTTATAATAGTGTGTTTATCTGTTGGTGGAAGTTGTTATTGGTTCCGCTGTGTGAGAATGAGTACTTTCTCAGGTCAAACTTACACTGTTCTGTAACTAATACTCCACTGGGTCCTTTGGTTGTACAGTTATGTCTACAATGATTTCTAACACACTGGATACCTCCCACTGGCTACAAAGGAGAGTCTCGCTATGAAACAGAGTGTAGATGAGCTGGATCAACACCAGTGCATCAATATATAATATCAATACACGACAACAGTGCATTCATTATTAACGCATAAGTCCAGCTCTTCATTATCAAACACACAATGGAGAAGTCCATCTATTGAGCGTTTACGTATGCAGTATGCACACGGCGACCACACTTGGCGTGCGATTATCTTCTGCAAGCAGCAGCTTCAACATGCATGCACATGTACAACATGCGCATTGCATGCGGATCAGTGCACTTTTTGTCGAGCTGTCGCGTGTTGCGTGCATTTCTTTCACATGTGTGCACGGGAAAGTACTCGAACTTGACAGGTGTGTGTTAATTCATAAACACACCCGCGTCACCATGATTAAGATTATATTTGTCCACACGCGCCAAGTGCGACAGCACGGAAGGTGATGGATGGTATTATGCAGATGCTTCAAATATAATACCCACAATGCATCAGTAGTGATGGGTATTTGAAATAATAATGTTATGCGTGTTTATGAATATATTTGTGATATGTATGGGGGGACGCATGCATCATCAACGCTTGCTGGGGCTTGACTGACCACAACGGTTGTCCAGTGGTTGACCATTGTGTCTGAAGAATGTCCAGTGGAGCTGAAGTAGACAGGCACTAATGTTTTGATTTTGGAGTGAGGGGGAGGGTCACTGAGAATGCCATTAGTGCCACTGACCACAGACTGGACACAGACTGGACATTATGGTGAGGCTGAGACAGGCATTAATTAGGAGCCAGGTGGTAGTTATGTGGTCAGTTGGCTGAAGGGTGGAACAGCAATCACTGACATTGTATCACTTGGTGTAGTAATGGTTGGCATGGTAACAGTTGGTAATGGGTCTATACTGGACAAACTACTGTTGACAATGTTCTGATGGAAGACTGGCTAGAACCTGGGTGACAGAGGGAGAGAAGAAAGGTAATAGAGTTGAACGGGGAGGGAAGAGGGGGAAGGGTGGGTGGGAGGGAGGGAAGGGAGGGAGGGAGGGAGGGAGGGAGGGAGGGAGGGAGGGAGGGAGGGAGGGAGGGAGGGAGGAGGAGGAGAGGGAGGGAGGGAGGGAGGGAGGGAGGGAGGGAGGGAGGGAGGGAGGGGGGGAGGGAGGGAGGGAGGGAGGGAGGGAGGGAGGGAGGGAGGGAGGGAGGACTGTATGGAAATAGAGGATTGGGGTAAGGGAGAGATAAAGGGAAGAAGAGAAGGAGACAGTTGGGAAAAGAGGAAAACAAAATGTGTTTGAGGGAGGGAGGGAGAGATAGAGGGAGGAACTGAGAGGAGACAGACTGAGACAGCTGTCAGAGGATAAGATGGAATGTCATCAGACGTGTCGCCACCAGAACATCTGGCAAAGACATTACTGTCACCCCATCTCTAGCCACCCATCACCCCTGGCAGGTGGATGATACGGAAGCTGGATGTAGGTGACCCTGTGACCTCCTTATCACCCTCCTGGGGGTGTTTTCAGCAGGAAAGGGGTTATTGATACTGTTTGCTTTGATGTCATACTCAGAGCTTGACGCTGGGGACAAGTCACTCTTTTTGTTGGCTCAGTTCAGCCAGGTCAAGGGACCCTCCCGCCCCATCCCACTCCACCCCATCACATATACCCCCTCGATTTGAAAAATAAATCTCCAGTCAGTGAGAAGACATCTGGCAGTGAGGACAACATCAACACCACTCTCTCTCTGTTGACATCTTGTTACCCCCTAGAAGCATCATGATTAATTACCCCAGATTTTGATCAATGCTGCCCCAGACTATTTACCCAGGGCCCCAGCCAGGGTAGCAACAGAGGGTAAACTATTGTATCACAGTGTAGATCTAGAACAATATCTCAATTAACACTTTACACCTTCCCAACTCAGCCAGCCCTTCCTAATTCAGCCAGCCCTTCCTAACTCAGCCAGCCCTTTAAAATTCAGTCAACCCTTCCCACCTCAGTTGGCCCTTCCTACCTTGGCCAGCCCTTCCTAACTCTCCCTATCATAGTCCTCCCTCCTCTCAATCTGCTCACCACAACCCACATTGGATCCTGACCTTCAGTGGCACCAAGGCCTAAAGTGTCAAGTGAAATGATTCAACTGTCAGTTGGTGACATAAAAAGACACCTGATGAATAATAAACATGACAAGAGCAAACATAGCGGGTCCACCTGACGACCTTGCCAGGAGCTCAGTGGCCTGTGAGGGGGAGTTTGGGTTATAAAATCTCACAAATGGTACTTTATAATTCAAGCAACAATAAAACAATTCACAACACATTTTCTTCTATAAAGTTAATGACCAGAAGCCAACTGCCTCTTGAGTGAACTTGTTAAGTGATCAAAGGTGACAGAACAATTAATTGAACAACATCAAGTGGCAATCAGGTCTGACATTGCAACAACTGCCCTGGGTGACTTAAGACTGAAAGAAATTGTCATATTAGCAAACAGTGTATCACTTCATATCAAGTGTAGTTTCTTCATAATAGTTTCCTTCAGGCTTAAAGTTCTCCCTCTATTTATGTGAGAGGGTCCTAAGTTCATGTATCTAACTAGACATACATATTATTGTACATTCTTAAATATGTTTTTAACGTGAAAATGTGAACTTGAAACATTGTTGTAGTATGTAAGAGTGACATGTGCTTAGTTAATCACCCATGAGCTGTGTCTGTCCCATGCGTTTGCTAGCAAAGTGTGGTTAATTTCATAGTTAGATTTTAGTCTTGAAAACATTGTCTGACAAAATGACCATAGCAATCTGAAGAATGCAAATGTTAACAAATTACACAATAATCGATTGCCACCGAATAGCACAGTGCACAAACAAGGGACAACAACATACAGAGTGTTAGGCCTTATTGCACACATCCTAGCACCTGTAAATTAACTGTCCAGGAAATGTACATTTAAAAAAAATTGCAACATCATTTGTATCGTTTTTGGATTGGCTGCCGCGTGTGAATGTTAATTGTCCAATCGTCAGGTATCAGTTCCTGACTCCTTCAAATGACATACAATTTCCCTGACACCAGACATTGTCAGTTCGCTCATTCACTATAATTTAACTGATTGCTTGGAGCTTCATAATGTGTCTCTGATTCCCATGGTAAGTGACAGAATGACAGCTAAATAACCCATGCTAACACCCTACATCCCGTGCTCTGGTTCCCGTATCCAACTCTCCCGCTTTCCAACATTCCCTTCCCATTATCCCATATTTTGGAACAGCAGGTCAAGTGAACAAGTCTGGGACAATGCGTCTAATCATGACCTGCATCTAACAACCTAGAGCAATTAATAAACCATGGCTTTGGGACTGAGTCTAATTCACACAACCGGCCACACACAATCCCATGTCAAAGGCCAGCCACTGGCCTTGTGTGTGTTCCCATTATTCACCCCCTTCCTCTCTGCCAGAGATGTATGGGAGATGTATGGGCATGGCAGGAGACTATGGAAAAGCCATAGGAGTCTTAAAAGGCAATAAAGAAATGGAGGATTTATAGTGTGTGTGGCTGACAGGGAGGGCTACAGGCTGGAAGGAAGAGACAGCACAGGAAACACATGGTTATTGCAATCAGAGTTGCCATAGCACAATACTCGGTCAATGCAACTCCTGCTACTCTATGTAGAAATGTGGGATGTTGTTTGTGTGTATGCGTGGTGCAGTGTACCAGTGGAAATGTGTTACTTAGCATAACACATTACCATTTAATTGTAATACACACATACCTGTGTTTCCTTCATAATATAACAATTGCATTAAGACAACTCATTTGCACTGGGATGGAGAAAAACCTCAGGTACCCCTTTTTGTAATTCTGATTTCTAACTGGTGAATCTGATGATTTTATATAAATATTCGTGAGCCAGTCACACTTTTCTATATTCAAGCCATAGGAGAATAAATGTAGAAAATCTATAGTCATTATCACAACTGCAAATGTCAAACTGCCACCTATTTCTGTCATATTTATCTTTAGTTTGCACTTACATGAATACAACATGAAGAGAGAATTCTAATTATAATCTGAATCGAAATCAATGTTGCCCGAGGCGGTGACCTTAGCCCCCAGTCCAGAATGCACTGTGGCCTTCCACTGCGGGTCTAGTAACTTCCTGTCTAATGTCAGGTAGAACAAATTGCCCAGCGACAGAATCAATAGTGACTGTTCAACATTATTACCTTGGCCAGGTAGCGATCTGAGCCGCACTGGCAGACACACTGTGACACGCTAAGATGCACTGGTGACACGCTGGACAGACACCCCAGTGACATGCTTGACAGACACACCAGTGTCATGCTACACATACCCTTGGTGACACACTAGACAGACACCCCAGTGTGTCATGCTAGACAGACACCCTGGTGACATGCTACACAGACCCCTGGTGACACGCTAGACAGACACCCTGGTGACACGCTAGACAGACACCCTGGTGACACGCTAGACAGACACCCTGGTGACACGCTAGACAGACACCCTGGTGACACGCTAGACAGACACCCTGGTGACTCGCTAGACCGATACAGACATTATTGTTATTGCCAAGTAAATTTCAGAACAAAACAGCATCATCCTAGAATAAATAGAAGATCTGACATCTGTCAAATGGACTTATCCTGGAAATGACTTTCTCAGTCCACAATTGTAATTAAATAATGGAAATCTTCAAAGACCGTTGAATCAGGTGAACACAGCAGCAGCCACGACAGACTCCTTCCTCAAATGCTTTGAGCCACTACAACTTTTCATTTCATTCACGACAGGCTTTAGGCACCACAAATTCATTCTTGAAAGGCCTTGGGCCACTATGAAGTAAGACTCCATTACATGGTTGGTTCACATGAGAGTTACCAGATAAGGCAAAGGTAGATGTTGCAGGTAGACATGGCAGGTTCACATGAGAATTAAGCCATAGGTGGAATTCTGACAACTACATAAGAGGCCGAGCACTCCAGTAATGGCATTAGCACAAAGACACAATCACTGACACAATTGCACCATTACAAATAACAGTGTATCAATTTTTATTATCATTTATTATAGTTAATAATGGACCAATAACTTGTTCTCCCTGTATAATTATGTCAATTGTGGCCTCAATGTCTGAGACTCACGGTGCATTGTTTACTGCATCGTACAAAACGGTAATTTCTCTCTATTTCATCCTGGCCAATCTGGAAACGTAAGAAGTTGGTGATGAAAGCAGATATTGTTACAAGACAACGTACCGGGGTATACATAATCTACAGAAGGTGTCTCTATAAATAATCTCCCATGGCACTCATAAAAAATTCAAGGAAACATTCTACGATTTCATTCGTGGAACTGCTATGGGGAATATTGACGTTTCACTCAAGAGGCAGTAATTAAGAAATATGATATTCTGACTGGACCTGAACAAATCATCCATTTTATGGAAGTACAATACCTTCTTTGTGCAATGACAAAAGCAGAATTTTCCTGCAATAAATTCTTTACCTTGTAAAGGAATCAGTAATTGCAATCGTATTGGTTTAAAAAAAACATGTCTATAAACTACACCCCTCACAATGGATGCCCGGCACAAACGACTATGTTTCTAGTATTTACGTAACATTTCTAAACTGTCTAATGAAACTTTGAAATATGTGACTGCTTTCTGTTGCCCTTGCATATGCCACATGTAAATGACAACGATTCACATGTATCAGTATAACAATGTTCATCGATGTCAAGTAGTTTAAATGAACATATTCTGTTCAGTTAGATAAACACTATCATTAGCAGCAAGTTAGCTGCATCAATTCCTGTTGGTTCTGAGCACAGGAAAGACCCAACTTCAATTAAATAAATACCAGTAATGGCCGTTTACAAACTGAATTATTGTTTACAATTTGAACAAAATGAAGGCTCAACTTTCAAATTGTGAAAATTGTTTTTGGCTAATTGAATACATCTCAGTCGGCTACATTCATTCCACATTTGTATTCTAGCATCACATTATAATAAAGAAATGTTCACAGACACGGAATGAACACGTCACTTTATGTGCGTGTGATCTTTGTTACATTGTAGTCACATGTGCTGTTTCTTGTAATGTCACAACCTTTACTGCGCAGCAATTAATTAAAATCCTATCTTTGTCGCACGCACGTGTCCCAGAAGTCATTTCCTGGCAGCCTCATGTCCAATATCAGCCTCGCGTAATGCATTTAAAATTTATAGCCCAACTGTTCCCAAAACTAATTTCCCGCTGCACTGCAGGCGGCGGCAGGTAGACAGGACCACGGCACGGACTCATTTACATAATTCCTTCGATAATTGGCTGGTCTATTACTACACACGATGCCATTTCTAATGGCCAAAAGCACTTCTCACCTCGTGCTTGATGTCAGCGCGTCATCGACACGAATATCTGAGTAGTCGTATGTCATGGATTTCTACTTTTCTCCCTCCATTAGGCCAAATATATGAGCCACGCGGGAGTGCTGTTGACACCCACAGTGGCAAGACAATAGACTGACACCTGTCTGTCATCACAAATAGAGGATTAAAGTCACTCTGGCTGGCTGCAGATTCTAACTGCATCATACTAATTCATTAATAAGCTCACATCAGACTGTGTTTAATTCCACATTTCCATTGATGAGAGGTTGCCTCACTATAATGAGTTGTCCACTGATAATGTACATCTCTTATGTGAGTTGTATCCCTGATCTTCTTGACACTTTCACGAAACAGAATTAGAGATACAACAGAGTAGACCACTGTCAATACCTTAAACACTTCCATGCAGGCTCATTTGTCTCCATTACAACACACTTACCTATGTTCCATATACTTCTACCTGACTTGGCATGCAAGGACGGCAGTAAAGGAACCTAATCGCACCAACAAACTGTGGAAGTTGTTTCCTGTAGCCCGAGAGTGCTACAAGAGTTCTACTGAGTCACACAGGGCCAGAAGGTGAGCTGTTTAGGTAATGGTTATGGGCTCGTAAATCTAATGGCTGCACCAACATGGAAAGAAACGCTGGTATGTCTCAGAGACGGAGAGAGCAGCGGGGGAGAGGGTTGGAGGCAAGGGAGACTGGGAGAGGCCAACACCTCAAACTGGACACAGGTGACAATGACGAGAACTTTATGAACCAACTGGATAAAGTAACTATTGATCTCCTAGAACACTTCAACAATACTTGCATTTTTGTTAGGACATCACAGATGGATTTGAGCACAACAGCCGTACCACTAGATCAAGTGGCAGGGATACGGAGGCTGTCACCTCATCCATCTGAACACTGCCACAAAGGACATGACACTGGGGACAGTGGAGTGACAAAACTTGCTATTGCCATGATCCTAGGTGACAATGAGCTAGGTGACAATGATGCTAGGTGACAATGACGCTACGTGACAATGACACTAGGTGACATGACAGTAGTACATGAGACCCAGTGCTAGTGACTCATTGCCACCTGTTGCCACCATCACCACCCATTGCCGTCCACCACCAACCACTGCCACCCCTTGCCACCCACCGCCATTCATCCCTACCCTGAGAACCATTGCCATCCAATGCCATCCTTTGCCACCCCTGCCATAATATTAGCCACCCATTGCCACCCCTGCCATAATATTAGCCACCCATTGCCACCACTGCCATAATATTTGCCACCCATTGCCACCACTGCCATAATATTTGCCACCCATTGTCACCACTGCCATAATATTTGCCACACATTGCCACCACTGCCATAATATTTGCCACCCATTGCCACCACTGCCATAATATTTGCTACCCATTGCCACCACTACCATAATATTTGCCATCCATAGCCACCACTGCTATAATATTTGCCACCCATTGCCACCACTGCCATAATATTTGCCACCAATTGCCACCACTGCCATAATATTTGCCATCCATAGCCACCACTGCTATAATATTTGCCACCCACTGCCATAATATTTGCCACCAATTGCCACCACTGCCATAATATTTGCCTATCCATAGCCACCACTGCTATAATATTTGCCACCCATTGCCACAATATTTGCCACCTATTGCCAATGTCATCTACTGAGAGAAGAAGGGCGAAATTGATAATTATACGGAAGAAGAATTGTTGTTGCACAGGGCCCAGTCTGCAGACAGAGGTAATTGTAATAGCGTGACAGGAAACAGCAGACTACAATAGGGCAGCTCAGCCATCACAGATTGCCCCACAGATAAGACGGCTACCAGGGTTTGTTTCTGTATTTTAAGCAGCTGGAAATTCCAGAAAAAAATTACTTTCGTGTAGTGTCTGAAATGATAACGCCATTGTCTGTGGCGTGGGATCACCAAGAACTGTAGCATTGTCATGTGTAGTTTTAATTGCTGTCATCTATTTATAAACACAGGTTTCAGACAGAGTGTCGGTAGAACACAGGTTTCAGACAGAGTGTCGGTAGATGGTTGTATCTAAGTTACATCTAATAATAGCAACAATAAGTTTCTTATGTAGTGCCTGGTTCAAATAAATGTTCACTGAACAATGTTCTCGTCAAATTATTTTGAGGTACACATTAATAATCTACTAATGATTAAATATCTACTTTTATTATGAATAATGTTGACTGTATGAACATATCAAATAAGAGAGTAATTGCTTTTGCTGATCACCTACAAACAATGCACAGGTGCCAAATATAATGATAGCATTCGCCACAACACCTGAGTGATAAGCCAACGAATGTACAAGGTGTGAACATGGTTTGTTTCTGATAACATGGCTGCGTTCATATCCACTGCGGTCAGGTCTATGCTCCATGCTGAGATAGTGCTCACTTGCTGCCTCAGCATAATGTATAGTGCAACACACCACAGTTGCCAGTAATCGTCAAGGGCTCTCAAGATAAAGCTTGCAGCAAAATGAAACACATTTGTCCACCTGCCACAAAAGGAACCCGCCATAATGGAAAGTTGGAAATCCATGAATGAAATGACCCAAGAATGGATCAAGGATCAAGAAACCAGTATCGAACACAGGGGAAAGGTTTACATCGGAATATCACAGCTGATGTCAAATGTCAATATCACTTAGACTTAATTCAATTTTCCACCACTGAACTAACACCCCATCAAACAATTAGCAAACGTTTTTAACTGTCAGTGCACAATAAGCACAAGTGTTTAGAGGAGTGAGTGAGTCACTGTCAGTCCTACCTCTTCGTGGATCGTGTCATCACTCGCCTCTGAGGTATCCGGAGTGCAGATAGCTTCATCCGGCGTGACTTCCGACATACTCATTATGGACAACTAAGACTAGTATTGCCTATGACATCCACAATCACATCCTAGCTGAGATCAGCTGTAACATTGTAGACACCATGATACCTCGGCCAGACTCCATCCACACCGACCCTGTATGTTTTGTGAACACCATCACTCTTGATGCCGCTGCGATAAATGATAAATCCGTGTAGAGAATTCCAGAAAAGATAGTTCAGAGGTAAAGCCCGTTTGGCTGCATTTATAACTTGTCACACGTCTTCATTTCCGCAGTGGTGTGTGGTCGTTAAAACGTAGTCACCGACGACGTTGACGATGGAATGAAGCGACTGGCTCACAGCCACGTCCTTGCAGATGATGCTGGCAGCACATCAGTGACCGAGACACACGGCGCACCTGGCTTAATCAAAGCCCCTGTGACCGTCTGCTCGCTATACGTTCATTACTGTATTGATCACATACAGGTAGCGCTGTGTCTAATTGCTGCAGCGCTGTTCTCATTCGTCAATACAGTCGCATGCGGGATTACTGCTACATCAGTGGGTTGCTGGGTGCGGCCGGAGACTGGCGCCACGCGATTGCGGAGATCAGTCTTCCGCAGACGCGCAAATGAAGGAATTTTTTCAAGAGAATATGTCCAGAAACAAGCCAAGTGAACAATTCAGTGAAATATTTGTCTGTGCGATGCCTCGTTTGTGAATTATGTTAGAAGATATGAGATAATTCTTCAGCAGACCAGAAAATTGAATCATGTTTCAAGAGAAAATGTCCACAAGCAAACGAAGGAAAAACCTTTGTGAAAGATGCACGCATAAGAAGTTCTATTTTCGGCTTATCTGCAAACAACGTCAGTGAGTTGTCAGCCAAAATATGGGATTTGTCAAGAGATTTTGTCTAGACGCAAGTCTACACAACTAATGGTGTGGTTGGATGAAACATTCAGTGAAATCCAACTCAGCAGGAATTATTTGCAGTAAACCAAGCGAAGCATGCAAAATAAGTACCACATTTCAACAAGCTGGAGGTGTGTGTTGCATTTCCGCTAATGCCAAACTAAAATGTCAGCTTTCTCTTCTCTAGCCATACGTTACGGGGCCACGTCAAAAGTATCCCACTTAAAAACACACAAAGGGAACATGTCCACATACACATGGCAAACTTAAAACAGCTCCAGTATTTTCAATATCACTGAATATGTTAGTTTGAAAGAGCAATTAATTTTCACAAAATTCTTGTAAAAGAAGACATGGAATTAACTGTAGAGGACCCGTGGAATCTGAAGGGTTGCCCTGTCTGCTTCCCAGGGAACCAAAGGGGAAGTGAGGATGAGATGAGGAGGCAGCTGACTCCCGTGTGGGATCCTATAGTTCCTAATCTGCCCATTAATTATCATCCAGAAGGGGATATCAGTCACCCAGGGGTGAGTTGGTGCAAGGGAGGGTCACTGGGTGCACCAGTGGGATTTACCAGAATGTTGAGACAGGTAGAGAGGGCAGTTAGGGTTACAGGAAGGTAGAATTACAGGACAGGAAAGGTGGGAGTACAGGACAAGTAGGATTACAGGACTGGGTAGGATAGGACAGGTTGGATTACTGAACAGGACATGTGATGTGTGTTAAGTTGGATTACTGCAGAGGATAGGAAGGATTACTGACAGGACGTAGACACCCTGTTAGATGCAATCTATTCCCTCTATGCAGACATAGCTTTAGGTAGAGACCTGTCCACCCGTCCTTGGAGGGGTAAAACCTGTTATGGACGGATGGAAATATCACTGGACGGGTGGTGGATAGGTAAACAGTTTTAATCAGATATTGTCAGTTATTCTTTGAAAATGGGTGTGGTCGTATGAGTTGAATTTCACATCTGTTGACTGGTTTGAATGTATGTGAATTAACATGCACCACAAAATTGTGAATGGCAAACATTTGATCCTACATAAAGCTCTGTATGAAGATGACATCATATTTGCCTTTTTGCAAAATACGATATCATTGGTGTTTTATATATATATATATATATATATATATATATATATATATATATATATTCAGTGAAACCAAGTATAAGTCCTTGCTATAGCTCTGCTGAAATGTTGACTCGTCCTCACGATGTGGAAATAAGTGCCTCCTCCAATAATGTCTCATCTCAATATTGAATGGCTGCTAAATGATTGATAACGCTTTCCACACCAATAAATCAGTCCAGTCAGTACAGCTGCTTCACTGTGCACCTAATCGCACGCCATCAATGATAATCTGCAGGTAATCCTTTCCTGATAACCAATGCATATCATGCGGAGCAATATCAAAAGGTAATTGCGTTTAAAGTCTAGATTATGCACACACATACATGTAATATGTCCATGCCTGCAACAGTATAAACGCGTCATGTCACTATGCCTTAGACGTTTCCCGCTGTTTCGTTCAATGGGTCAGTGATAAACTGGTGACTTTCATCAGCCAAATATTTCCAAAGATTACAATAATTACGTGTTAATTAACTACGCATTTCATAACTACAGAGTAAGAGCAGACCAAGCTAATACATACCATAGCAACCATTTACAGAAATAATCAGGTTTATAAATTAGTTATATAATGTATATATGAATACATATTTGATCCAATAATCAAGACACTATTTCGAAATAGCTGAAAGATATTTAACTTTCGGCTACAAAATGTTATGAAACAAACTATCATATTTCAACAGCCTCCTAGCAGATGGTTATTTTCATTAATCTCATTAGGGGCCTATGTGGCAACTAATGAAGTCTCCCTAGGTCCTTATGAAAATAACGAGGTCTCCCCCAGTTGCCTGCAGTGGTTTATGAAGGCTGGTGGAGCAGGCTGATATAGGAAGCAATCACTGCGAGGAATGACAAGTCGCACCTGCCTCCCTGTCTCCCCACTAAATCCCACATGGGAAGCCAATAAAACGGCCTTATCTGCAGAAACACATTGCCTCTCGTCCCTGCTGAGTTCTCCCCAGTGCACCGCCATCAAGTTCCTGGCATGGCGAAATATGACCTGTAATGTTTCATAATTTCCTGGAATCAGTGGCGCTGTAATGAGAATATAACCTGAGTTGACCACGTCACATGTGGCGTGGGCCCGCAGTTATATCACAAACACTTTTCATTGGTTGTCATCAAATAAAAAAAGTGGACTAAAATGCAAACAAACATTCACTTCATACAGAGATGTGAGAAATAACACACTGTCTGCCATTACTTGAATAGTGCAAACATGAGTAAACTTGAATAAAATGTGTGTTTTTATTTATTAATTCAGTACAAGTCACTGATGACATTTAAACTGGCAAAGAGTGGCATAACCTCAGATATTGAAGTCTTGGGGCATTTACATAGCCTGACTCGTAAGAACGGTGTTAACTTACACCCCAAATCCTCTTGCATTCTACCTAATGCCCCTGACATCTTCCCAAGAAATGTCACACATTCAATCTGCTGTTGCAGGTAATCCCTTCCTCAAACTGTCCACTGCCTCGAGATAATAAACCTACTAATCCTGTATTGTGTCACCAGACCTCAGCTGTGTCTGACACATGTGGCAATTACAGAATAAAGGTTTGGTCAACATTGCACCTCCCTGACACATGTGGTTTAATCATGACAAAGGGTAGAGAGGGGAGAGGTGTTTAATAACTGACACAGTGATGACAATGCAATGTTTCCTGACCATTGTGTGCACAATTCTAAAGAGTCACAATGATGCACAATGCCATGAAACCACGATACCATAGTGCCACAATAACATGGTGTCATGATACCATGGTGTCACAATGGCGCCATAATGCCATACTGCTGACATAGTGACGTTTCCTCGGATGTCAAATCTGACTGATAGAGAAAATACAGAATGAAACATTACTTGTTTCCTTCATCACGTTTCTACAGTTAAAAACAACCACTTCTTCTCAACCACTCTACTCTCCACACAAATCCCCCAGTCCCTACCTAGACACCCCATATCCCCTATCACCACCCTATCATCTGCCTATCGTCATCCTATCAACTCATATTCTGTGCAGTGACAGTGCTTGCAGACAGGCACAAGTCCCCAGTGGGAGTGGAGCAGATTTGCCAGCCATTAAACCCACTAATCCTCCTGGTAATTACCTTTTTAGCAGCGTGTGTCACCAGCAGTGGAGACAGCCACTCATCCATTATCCCAAAGACATCTCCAGCATCCCTCTTATTCCCCAGCAGCCACTGCTCAAGGGGATGTTTCACAGAGCAATGGTGCCACTCGCACCAATGCCACTAGTGGCATCACCACTGGCACTGACATCGGCACCAACACTGTCATTGATACCAGTACCAGCACTGGCATCGGTATGATTTTTTGCTGGCAATGGCACCAGAAAATTCCCATACAAATGTAGATACTAATATGATCTATTCTCACACAATGCAGCAAATATGTCCATTCAAAAAAAAAAAAAAAAAATAAATATAAATAATCAGATTAAGTAATTAAAGATTAACCCTATGAAAAGGAACAGCAGTTTTTTAAATTGAAAACTTGAAATAGTTTTAAAATTTAATTTAAACATCACTTACTTGAAGAAAACTGATTTTGTAAAAACATTGATTTAAGGGCATGGCAGGTATCAAACCTGTTATATTACAAATTGATTCAAGATAATGTATTGGCTTAAACAATAGTGCCAACTATCTTGTCACATTTAACATTTAGTTTGCTGCCATGAAAGACAAATGATTTAATTAAATATGGTCTAAGTCTATAGACAGATGCAGCAAAACTCAAAGTTCCCAGCATTCTCTGGGGCATCAGCATCTGTTAAATGTCATGTAGCAAATGTCAGCTGCTGAGAGTAGGAACCAAATATGCAGCTCAATATAGATTTATGTCTCCTATTACAAACAAATATGAAGTTCAAATGGCACCAAACTTACAAAGAACAAGGACAATTCTGAAGTAGCATTCTTACTGACATCCAGGATATTTTCCCACCGCATGATAAAGAACATTGAACAAACAGTGAACTAAGTACATGTATGTTCCCACACAGGTGACATATAATCAGATAGAACTGAGGCCTAAAAGGATTATCTAGTTATGTGCATAAGTGCACTGTGGTAAAATAAATATAGGGTCTAAAAAGCCATTTATATGTTGCTATACATAGTGGAAAACACTCAAAATGTGTCATAAGTAACAAAGTAAAACAGATAATATTGACAGACCTGCACACGGAATACGTGATAACATGGGAATATTGTAAGCCCAGCTAAGGGCAGAGTACAGACATGTGAATTTATAAAACTCTACTTAGAACACGATTAGATCATTCTTTCTTCCAGAATAATGCCTAATGCTAAAGTGTAACAGTATTATTAACCAGTGCTTTAAATGTGATATGGGTCATGGACAAGATATGGACCAAGAAACATGCATGAATCCATCACAAGATTTATGAAGAAGATTTAACAAGATTGCCATCAAAGGCTTCATACTCCAGGTGGTGAGTTAACCAAGAAGCCTTAGGCTTATCACGAGTCCCACAATTTTCCACTTACTTCTACCTTCTGCTTCTAGTGCTAACTAGGAGGGAGGGTTCATTTTCAGACATTTGTGCTAATGTGAGTTTGTAGAAAGAGATCCAAACTTAGTCAGTCCATAAAGGATTTTTTTCGATTTCCTTGCATGTGTTCTTTTATTTCTACAGATCTTAGAAAGGACCAATGACTTACTGTCTCATCCAACTGACAAATGTCATACATAAACACTTGCCAATACTGTTGAACATAATATGAAATAAATGCAAGTTTGTAATGAAATTGGCCTGATGAGTCGAGACTAAGGATTGGATGTCTGTTGAAGCACTGTTACAATGTTCTCTGTCTAAAGGACCAACCACTGCCCTTTGTGTAGTTGCATGTTTCCAGCCAACTTGTGCAGTCCACATGTGACCACTGATGGAGCTCAGCCAAAACAAACCTGGTCTGGCCACACCATCCTATCAAGTGCAGCCAATTTGTCATCCCCAGTCTCTGGTCCGGCAGCTGCTGTAGGAGGCGACAAGATATGAGGTTCTGACACCTCATATTTGTCAGTCCATGTCAGCTCCAGTCAGCACACAACATGTACACTACAGTGGTCAAAGGAGAGAGTTGCCAGTGGCTGTAGTGTCCAATGACCACTGCTGGTCATTGGTGACTGATGATGTGTCATTCTGACTGCCCACAGCTGTCATAAGTGTCACTGTCATTAGCGTCGTTAATTATAATCATCACTGGCATCTGAAAACTGGAGATAACAGAAGACATTCCGTCATCCTTTACTCAGCCAGTTGCAGTATGGCTGGGTACAGATCTTACTGTGTATTAGCTGATAAACATATACCATTTCAATTAATTGTGTTCAAATAATTTTCGAATAGGGTTACCACTAACAATATCTTCAAGACATCATCCGCCTGGCACCCGAGATGTTTACCACAATTACTACATGATCTAACAGCTCAGACACGAGATGATCCTCGCAAATAATCTTGATGCTGCCGAGATGATCTCACAAAATGATCCATCTCATAACTGAGATATGAGATGACCCCCGTGATCAGTTTCATGATGTAGTTTGAGTCATGTAACTCCATCCTTCTGTGGAAATGTTTCCTTTGTGCCATTAGCCCTGCCATCACCCCAGCCCAGCCCAGCCCAGCCCAGCCCAGCCCAGCCAGCCACACTCAGTCAGCAGGAGGCAGCGGAAACACAGGGAGAAATGGGATATCCACAGTGTGGGCAGTTAGCAGGTAATCATCCCTCCTCCCTCCTGCTCCTCTCCCTTGTTGTTCTTGTAATGGGAGTGCTATCCCAGCCTCACAGGAAGGCAAAGGGGATGTTCCTGTTTTCCTTCCCAGTACAGACTTGGGATGAGGAGGAATTCAAACAGACAGTATATATTATGTGGCTTCAGCACAATATCAAACACCTCCTTAGCAACACATTTATGGAATATTCTATGGAGATTATATATATTATATATATATATATATATATATATATATATATATTGTATTCTGTGCTATAGAATTCTACAGAAGTTCTGCAGAATTAAACAGAAATCAATATGGCCATTGAAATATGATAATAATTTTTATAGAATTCCAATTTTTTTTTATACTTGTTAGAAACATAAGTGACTAAAAATCTGTTATACAATTTTATGGACTCAGCATAAGATCAGAGTGATTGCAGTTCCATGCGAACAATACATATTTCAAGGAGATTTTTCTTGAGTGATTTGCTCTTCACATCAACCAATTAATTAGAAAACCATCACATAATTAATTGGTTATTCTAGTCAATGTCTTAATTACATGCTATTACATAACTAACTTAAATTACCAAACTATTTATGCAAACTAATTTGATATTCCAATCAACACCTTTAATTGCTGTGTTATTTATATGTTTAGTTCAAGAAGACATATTCCACTGGTTTATTACTTGGACCATTCAATGGATTGCTCGATCATTCGAAGGAGTATTCGCAAGCATTGAAGAATCATAACTAGAAAATATTAAAAACCAATTTTGTTTTAGCCAAGATACTATATCCAACTCAGAAAACATCCGAGTGACTATTATGAGTTTTGATGGATGACGTATGAACACAAGTAAAAAGCATTACACTTCAGCTGTGGCAGCTTTTGGTAACATACTTCAAAGATGGAAGTCATGTTCAAGGACAATTAATTGAATTTTGATCCTGGCATCAAAATGTCATCATTTGTGCAACGATGTCAGGGACACATCACCTGTCGTCTGGGCACTCTACTCACCTACTGCCACAAATCATATTTCTTCTTCAAGGACATGGAGCAGCTCTCGGGGCGACAAATACTTAATCATAATATTCACATTTCTTTATTCTAAAAAAAATTCAAAGCAATAAATTTTAATTATAAAAAATATTGATCAATTAGGATGGCCTTTCTTTCGCTTTTAGCTGCTTGAAATAAATAATTTATAATACAAATGAAATTACACGGTTACCATGGTAGCTAATTATTAATAATTATTAATCCATCTACCAAAATCTACCATTTGTGACTCTTAAATTCATTCAAGAGCAACCTTGGAAAGTCACCTTATCAGCATGTGAATAATTGTCATCAGAGAAAAATCTCTTCGCTGTGCGAAAATATTGTAATTAACTGAGAGGCAACTTGTGGTCACCTTGTCCAAGGCTGCAAGAGGCAGTTGAACAGGCAACACTGGCTGGCTCACATACCACTGTCAGCCACAATTAGGAACCCTTACCCTTCTAGTTACCCCATGCTGTACACCCCAACCTGTAGTGTTGTGTTTCGTGACAATCCCACAACCTGTCAGTGACCCTTGAAACTGGGGTACTTGTGTCCCCAAGCTGTCTGGACTGAGCGCCATGTCAAAGTATCATTCTACATGTGCTACCAGAGAGATATCCAGTTTTAATGTTGGGCAAACATTCTGTGCATGGCATATGACCGGCTGTTTCCCAGTCTTGTGTTTATCAAACTGTCCCACAGCTTATCTTCCTCTGAATGCAATGTCAGGGTGTTGAGTTCAATGCTGCACAGTCTACCAGGCTGTCAACTACTGGGCTGAAGCTACAAGTTCCTAAAGTTAGGAGACACAGCTGCAGGGAAATGGACCCAGGGACCTGGGCTTGAGGACCCTGGGACAGGCACAAGGGCCTCAGACCGAGACCATGTGTCATGGCCCAGGGACATACCCAGAAACTTGGCCCCCCTGGAGGTTGAGAGCACACTCAAGGTCATGAGCCACTGGCCACTGGTGCTCTGGTGATGTAACTGATTCTGTCAGTCAGGTCCTGTCTCCCACTGTCTGTCTGTCTGTCTGTCTGTCTGTCTGTCTGTCTGTCTGTCTGTCTGTCTGTCTGTCTGTCTGTCTGTCTGTCTGTCTGTCTGTCTGTCTGTCTGTCTGTCTGTCTGTCTGTCTGTCTGTCTGTCTGTCTGTCTGTCTGTCTGTCTGTCTGTCTGTCTGTCTGTCTGTCTGTCAGTCTGTCTGTCTGTCTGTCTGTCTGTCTGTCTGTCTGTCTGTCTGTCTGTCTGTCTGTCTGTCTGTCTGTCTGTCTGTCTGTCTGTCTGTCTGTCTGTCTGTCTGTCTGTCTGTCTGTCTGTCTGTCTGTCTGTCTGTCTGTCTGTCTGTCTGTCTGTCTGTCTGTCTGTCTGTCTGTCTGTCTGTCTGTCTGTCTGTCTGTCTGTCTGTCTGGGATACCTGACAGCGAGGCAGACAGAGAAAAAGGGAGGACAATCAGATTCTACTGTCTGTAAAGTGATCTAACTGTCCAGTGTCCACTGCTCCAACCTCATGGGGTGCCACCAGTCTACTGTGCACATTCTCGTGGGAAGATAACCAAGGCATCTCCCACTAATCTCGATATGAACACTTACATACCTACCTTCAGCTTAACAAAACATTCAAATATTCTAAATGACTTCTCTACTCACAAGGGTCAACACTGTATTCCAAACCTCTTGTTGCCCAGCATGGTGACAGAGGGGTAAGATATTCAGGACTGGGAGGGTATCTAGGTGGTGGATATAGTAGTACCCCACCACCATTGACGTGCCTCTGACAACAGCACTTCCTTCTGTATACTAGTACATTTCTTGTATGTACTATATACATTACGTGTCTCTTCCAATGGAAATTAAATCAAAGTGCACAGACTGCACTTAGACTACTTAGACGTGTCACTCCCAATACTGCCAATCCGTTATTGATGTCAACTTCCAGCTTATACCATCATTTTATCAAAGAATTGCAAGTTTTTCTCTGTTGAAAATTAACTCGAGTAGACATTGTATCAGATTTTTAATGAATGCCAATGCTGAAACTGATGGAGGAAGACAAGGTCAAATCACGACATTGAAACTATACTACAGTATCATCTGTCTTTATTGGATACATTTTTATGAGGTGGCCGTCTTTAAAGATTACTATCAGAAGGTAATAATTATAATGTTCTATTCACGTTAAAGAATGATTGCTGTGGGAAATTTTCAATGCTACACATTACAACTATACTCACTACACTTTGTGATATGACAACATTGATTACACCCGTAAAGACATCAGCAGCTGCCATGTTATGACACTTACAGATCAATAACTCCACAAGGCTTTATTTACTATTACCCTTGAATGAAGAAGTTATCACGTGAGTTCAATCTTATGACTCAGACTTCAGACAACTCCACAAGATGTTGGTGATGTGTCATTATAGAAACATCACCAATGTTCGCAATCAATTAATCTTTGGCGGCACTTGTGTTGAGCAAAGTAACAAACACGCCTTTGTTTCTTTCACTGTCGTATCTACATTTGAATATCTTCTTGCTTTGTCTGTTGTCACTATCGCTCTATCAGTCGGTGCGCTTGGAACAAGTTGTAATCATTGAGTTTGACGTTGACAACATGTGTGGAACAGAACAAGAACGCGCCTTGAAAGAACTGTGTGAGAACGAGAACGGCGATAACACATGCTTCAGTGGAACAAACAAAGTTGATACAAGAACCACGTGAACACTGGATGGATTGACAGTGCGTAGATACAGCTTTATGGTGCAACTGTTGTTACATTAATAAAAAAAGCTGCAAACATGGCATGTTTACCCCAATTGAATACAAGAATGTTGTGTTTGTAAACATTACTGCCGGATCACAATGCAAGCTTCGTCTGGCCTACACACTGTGCAACTGCACTTGACACAGAAACCTGCACTTAAAATGGCGCAAACTGATGGCCGCTCCGTGGCTAACCACACAGCCATTCACCACACTCATATCTCGGTAACAATCCTATTTTCATTTAACACAAATGATAGAAAAGAACAGAAAAAACTCTTACTTTTTTACTGAAAGTCAATTTAGATTCTTCTATGCTGAAGCCTGTGGGATGTTTTCTAACCATTGTTTGGTATTTTCACAGCAATCATATGGTATTTCTTTACCCCTATTTAGTACAACTGTAGGTAAATACAATAATATTTCATTTTTTGTTAAATGTATTATTCATTGTTTGGCATTCAATTAGCATAATTTTGTATTTAGTTATCATTTATTTTATATTTCAATAAATAAAGTTTACCACCTGATTACAACTGTTTGGTTTTCCATCCATTACCACTATTTGGTATTTCATTACGATTGTCTGTTATTTCATTACGCTTGTTTGGTATTCTATTATCAGTGTTCATGCTTTGTGGTAACATTTAGGTATCCTCCCAGACATTCTGTCAATGTGTATATCCATCAACCTCATATCCTAAACACAACACACAGAAAGGTGGCAGTGTCAGATATCACCACTACATATCCTATTTTTTTAAATATGTTTTAAACATTTACTATGTTTAATATCATAACAATCAATAAATGACGTTCTTCTAAAATGTAGTGATGACATTAAAAATAATCAAGGCTTGCTACTCATCAGAATCCGCCTCATAATTTTTTTTTACAATAAGCTATCTTGCACAATAAACAACTTGTTGTGGATGCCTGAATGAAGCGATGGACCAGTCAGTTACCAAGTACAAAACCATTAGTTACGAGCCATTCACACTTTCTGGTTCAACTGCCATATCAGTTTGCAATGCTTTGTCTTCAACAAGGAGTCTTTGTATTGCCAGTCAAAGGAAACGTATGTTTTCTGCAGCTCACTTTCCACGGCTTGGTCCATTCATGAAAATCCCTTATCTGTGGGGCCTACAAGTGTCACTCCATGGCACAGATTCATTCACCTCCTCAGGGTATGTCCATTTACCCCACAGGGAATGCCCATTCTCCCCACTGAGTGGTTATATTAAGTCCACAGCAGGGATAAGGGTAGATGATAAAATAACTAAAATTCATCCCAGGGATGATAGGTTTACCCCACAGGGCATATCTATTGACTGTCTGTCCCCAGGGCAGAATAATAAGACCAATTCACTTCACTGGTAGATCTAATTCACCCCACAGGGCAGATATATTCACCCCAGGGTAGTTTCATCAGATCCATTCACCCAGTGGTAGATCTACTCACTCTAGGGTAGATCTATTCACTCCTAACAGGGTAGAATCAATCACTTTAGGCTAGATCCATTTGCCCTGACAGGGCAAATCCATTCACCTCAGGGTAGGGTAGATTGATGCACTTGGTGCATGTTTCCTCCATCTTGATTCGGCTATCTTGAAACACATCAAAGAAACCTGACACGGCTGAGCCAAGTCAAGCATGACACTGGTGTATAGGTTTACCTTCTAGTGTTGTACGACTCCAAAAATACTTGGCTATCTCGTAGGATTACCCAAACTATGTTATGAATCATTAGGGGATCAAAGTCCGCTATCAAGATTTGCAGAAGAAATTATTTACAACATAACAAGTGTGCATTGTCTGTAGAGAGAAGGTTATCTGGGGACACAACAGAAGGCCACTACATGTAATCAGGAAGACTGGGCCACTTTATCAAGATTTGGAAAATAAATTATTCCCCCTTGTCCACTCCCGAATGACCTGTACTGACTGAGGAGATAGTGGGCAGGGAGCAGCCTATGCTACATGGATGGCTCCAGGTGGGCTGATGGGCTAGCTACAGGGAATGGATCATGTTGGACTGGTGGGCAAGCTATATGGATGGCTCCAGTTGGGCTGATGGGCTAGCTATTGGATTGGATCCATTTAGATTGGTGGGCTAGCTACCGGGAATGGTTTCAGTTGGGCTGATAAGTTAGCTACAGGAAATGCCTAGACTAGATGGGTTGATGGGCTTGGGAGTGTTCCTGTATGTTGAGGGTGCCTCAGGGCCTTGAGAGGGGTCTGCAGGAGGCCACCGTGACTCTCTGATTGATTCAACATGTCACTCTGCAAGGCTTGTTTGTCTTTCCCAGCATGTTTTCATAGAAAACAGCAAGTCATGCCATCAGCACCACACCTCATTTATAAAACACTCTACGTTGAGATAACAATGTAAAAAAAATCTATTAGGACCCTCAGTAGATCTGCTGTGAATTAAACTAATCTGTTTTGTTGACTGTGTAAATAGGTCTGGGCCCACGGTGTGATGAGCAGCCACCAATCTCAGGCAGATAGGGCAGGCTAAACAGACTCAGCTGCAGATTACCTTCATCCAGGCCCTCACTGGCCCGGTGAATCTGCAGATAAGGGATGAATTCACTAACATTTGGTAGATAGCTTCCTAACTGCACCTGTATGAGGGTGGTGGGGTGTTGTTGTTGTAGGGGTGGAAGGTGACATCTAATTCTGATAAAAAATGTTTAACATTATTTCTGATGTGGCATTAACTGAGTTTATGCATTTAAAAATAATTATTATTATTAACAATCCTCATCATTTAAACATATTTCAGATTTGTTCTGCTCCACAGGGTAAGATGTTATCTCTTCATCTAAATTACACATAAATTAACAGAATCAATCAACTGATAATCATGATGCCATGTAGGGGAGCAGTGATTATTTGCTCCAGCGCAACTACCACTTGACCCCCAGAGTGAGGGTGCAGACCCTCTCTGAGACTGGCACATTAATGCTAATGGTTATGTGTACCCCACAGGGAACAACATGCACCTCCCACCCTGCAGGGAAAGGGGCAGGCTCCCCTACTGTCTGACTGGGCAATTACATGTCTGATAGCAATCTGTTCCCCGGTTAGATTAATTAATGTACATCATCCACATGTCCTATAGGGGAGGGAGGGAGGGGAGGAAGGTTTCTGATGGATGTCTACTTATTCAAAGCTCCTTTAGTGATTGTGAATCAGAATTAAAGTTATCTTCCGGAGGGTAAAGAGGAAGAAGGACATAACTAGTGATTGTCCCTGCTGGCGGGTGTCCTTGGTGTTGGGAGTTGTTGTTCTGTGCTGTGATATTGGAGCACTACAATGTCATGTTGTTTCTGCCTTGTCTACTAGATGTTGTTTCTGCCTTGTCTACTAGATGTTGTTTCTGCCTTGTCTACTACATGTTGTTTCTGCCTTGTCTACTACATGTTGTTTCTGCCTTGTCTACATAAGACAACATCACCACACATCAGGCAAAGTGAGCCAAGAGCAAAAGCAAATGAATCATGAGTTATTGGAAAAACTTAACAACTCCATTGTTTTGATCAGATTGCAAGAGTGAAAAACATACTTTAAAAACGGTTTGAGTGAAATGACCTAAATTTTGCAACTATGACACAATTTCAATAATGCAAAGTGGTTGGGTATGCAGTTACAGCAGCGTAAATGACATCACATTGTCAATACTTTGTATTTGACACAATCACACCCCAGCATATTGAACTCCCTCTCACCCCTCACTCAGTCAGAGACATTTATTTGGGGGATATCGCTGCCTCGAGCAACATGAATACAACCCCCTGTACCTTCCTCCAGGCCACCGAACTTAACGATTCCGTTTCATTGATCGAAAGAGTTGTTTATTTAGATGTGACAATGCTGGGTGCCACTGGACACCAGAACAAATAGGCAATTAAATAGGCTATTAAATGTATAAACTAGTCCAGAAGAACAATAGGGGCAGTTAGCCAGGTCCAATGTATGGCTGCTGCCCCAGACTGGCTGGCAGCCACAGGAGGGTGCATTGTGGGGGTGAGTAGTGAGTACTGAGTGCTACTGAGTACCACAGCAGGTGGAGGCAGTACACAAGGCACTCTGGCCACAACAATGACCACTGACAGCAATACAACTAGGATCACAACCAAGGCCATGATCATGACCACAGCCAGGGGCACAACATCGGCCATAACCAGGGCCACAATTTACATTATCATTAACCAGGGCCATAACAGGTACAATAACCAGGGCCACAATATGTACCATAACTAGTGCCACAACATGGAATATAAAGAAGGCCACAACCAGCGCTGCATAACCAGGGCCACATCTAGGGCCACAACCGGAGCAATAATGAGGGCCACAACATGACCACGAGTCCACAACCAGATCCACTTGTAAGTTGTCACCCAGACACAGACCTGACTGTCACCACGACTGACAACTCACTCAAGTGACTTACAACTTTTAGTCAAACAAACCTTCTACTCTACAGCTGGTTAGTTAGAACCTCCTCACTGCTATCATGTACGCAATCTGTCACAGATCTATATCATGATATTTGCTACCTCTGGCTTCTGTCACATAATGTATGACATTTGAGAAACGCAACATTAACTACTTATGTAAACTAGAGGTGACAAAAGAACTGTGTGTCCGACACACTTCATATGTCAACTACTGATTGTGACGGCTCATCAACTCCATACTCTACCAACCCCACAACTAAGTAACCCTAACCCTAGGATATGGCAACAACTGATTGCTACAGACCAGTGCATCATGAAAGGCAACATTATCCACTGACCAGCCAGTCATCAACCACTAGGCTGGACATCAAACAGTGAATGAGCAAACACTGAATAAAAGTTACAAATACTTCCAAGAGAAGTTAAACCTGGTGTTTGATTGAACAGGTTTGCCATGAAGTCAAGTGTAAAGTGCTTTGAGCAGTCCTAATATGCATGCATGAGCATGTGTGTGCATATGCAACTATGCATGCAATCCCATGCATGTGTCTAAACAAACTGTAAGGTTCAATAATAACTATGTGGCCTGCCTATCTACAGCAGGCCACAGGACTGACCCTCCAGTTAAAAGGTTCCTAATCCTGCCCCAAGTAATAGTTACCCCAAATCCCAACTGATGGTTCCCCAAATGATGGCAGGAAGGGTGAGGGGTGTGGGGGGTGCATGCCTGTAGACCTCAAACAATGGCCTGTCAGTTGTCTCAACACCCTATTGTTGATGCCTATCACAACCCTTTGTTTGTCCCTATCGCCAGCCACATCAGTGATTCTTTATCTGGGCAGCCGGAAGTCTCACCCTCCGGCTCGTTCGATCACTTTCAAAGTGTCGCACACGTAAAAACGTGAAACGTCACGGTTGACTGCACTCCACCTGGTGTCAGCCTCTCATACCAACGAACAAGGTACTTATTTTAGGGTGTTTCA
Organism: Ridgeia piscesae; assembly: GCA_025642075.2. Lineage (NCBI taxonomy): Eukaryota > Metazoa > Annelida > Polychaeta > Sabellida > Siboglinidae > Ridgeia > Ridgeia piscesae. Next base: position 1,301,160 of record JAODUO010000086.1, on the reverse strand, counting down.
TTGATGGTGGTTGGAGAGGTGATACAGGGTGTTCTGTTGTTCCATCCGGGGGCAGTTACATAACTTGCAAGCAAACAAGGTAGACCAGCGTCTGATGTACGAGAGATGACCAGATGGACCACAGGTCTTGGACACTAGGAAGGGATGGCTCCAGTGTACGGTGGGAACTTATCTTTTGTAGTGTACTTTCACTAGACATATGATGTGTCTAACTATGGATGGCGTGTGAGTGACTAAGTGCATGCATGCAAGTGTGACTGTGTGTGCATGCGTGCATGTCAATGTTTTCTCATAGACTCATTGTATCTCAGCTGCCATGTCTTCATGAGTTCACTGTAAATGAAGTCACGAAGACATAAGATGAGAAGCCTTCATATGTCAAACTGCCTGTTGATTAAGGGTCCACACATCATTTAGGGTTATTCCTTTACGTCAGATGGATATAAATAGAGTGTGCATAATATTACACATATATTCCGTCATTGTTCCAAGGACCAATGACTGGCTGATCATTATTTACGTAACTTGTGTTGCAAAAAAGTACTCGACTGAACGTCATTATAAATGGCGTGTACACCTGCGTGAATACTCTGGTGAACTGTTCTGCACATCTGTGTGTGTCTGCCCGCAGGGAGGTGTCTTGCAAGTGCTATAAACAATGAGCTTTCTTAGTCGCACAATAATTATTATTAGCTTGCACCCACCCATGGAGGGAGAAACAAAGGGCATCAATCACCTTCATTACAGCGGCGCCATCTGGAGGTCATTACTCAATTCCCTCTGGTAGGAGAAAAACCCTCTAGTAGAAGCTAATTGTATATCACAAAACTATAAGTACATATCTCTAATCTCTAATGTTTTTTAATATAATGTTGATTGGGGGCCAAGAATGTGAATAAACACCGTAGAGGATATGCATCTACAGCAACCCAAAGTTAGCATATTAATATCAGGTGTCTGAAAACTCTGTATACAATGTCATACCATAATTGACACCTGACAAATGTCGTCATAATATGTGATACCTATTAGAGCTGTGACACACGTCAACAGAGTTACACATGTCAACAAAGGGACATTTGTCAACACAGTGAAACATGTCAACACAGTGACAAATGTCAACACAGTGACACATGTCAATAGCTCATTGACACTTATCACATTTACTGACACTTGTCGACATGATGACTCATGTTGACACAGTGACAGCTCAACACAGTTGCACAAGTTAAAACAAGAAATACACATAACACTGTGACAAGTGGTGATATGTAGTGACACGGTGACACACTAAGATACATGCAGAAGACAGGTGAACAGGGACACATACCTTCAAGATGACAAAATCCATCATCGTTCGCCAGGCTGGCTTTGTGTTGTCTCATCTGTGCGAGATCACTAATCCACTGGTGATAATCCTCTGTCCACTAATCCAACCGGGACCAACACATGTAATGTTGTGAGTAGAAATGTCTCTAGTCCGGTGAGATAATCCTTAAACAGCTGTGGACTTTCAATCAACACGTTCCTTCATGAAAGTTCACAGATTCTGACCAGACTCGACCATTGTCTGGGTCTTCCCTGGCCTGTTCCCACTCCCACGTTCTTGGACACCACGTTCTTCCCAGAAGGGAAGAGCCAACTGCGTTTGACTTCTGGGTTCAACTGCTGACCATCTGGATGGACGGAAATAGCCTTCTAGGCAGGGTGCTTTATTGCCCACTATCTCCTCATATCTCCCTCCACGGACACAGGGAGCATCCGCCACAGCAGTCTCCTCCCTTCCCACCTGGGATGAGCACTGATGCGCAGGTCCACTCTCCCTAATCTTCCCAAGTTTCCTGGGGCTGATGATTAACCCAGGCCCTGAACCTTGCAGCACCAATTTGCCCACATCTGTGTGTTCACTGTTTGTAAACAACAACAGTCTGGTCTCAAGGGACAAACTTAGAGAAACTTTCCAGTTCCGATTGCCAAATCCAAGTGAATCACCTACCGCAAAACTAGTCAGATGCCATGCCAGGCTGAAGTCTTCCAATGCGTGTCCGGTTACTTTCACTTCTCAACTTTCCCCGAACGTGCAGCAGGAGTTTTCCAAGGAAATACGTGACGCCCTCAGAGCCTAGTCATTTACACTTTACGTTCCCATAGCAACACATGATGTGAAATGTTGCGCATACCCATGCAGCGTTAAATACATGTTGACTTGTTCCCGTGATCATGGGCGTTCGACCGAAGAGATTCCGTTTGCAATAGGGCTGATGTTTTCGTTCAAAAAACCTGTCGCGTTATGCTCTGTCGCCACTAGTAACAACCGTGACACTTCCTCGTTCTGCTGTTAGTTCATCCACATTTCTGTCGATGTCTGTCGAAGGAGAGGGAAATTGCTGGGCTGAGTCGTTGGGAGACAGTCGATCAGCCCCCGTCAATGGTAGATAGTCAGCTGCCCCAGCAATCCCCTAGCACTCTCTCTCTCTCTCCCCAGCAGAGGATGCCAGAAAAAGTGCTGAATCCCTGGTAAAAAGCCGACCTGACGCAATGCATACACCTTGACAGCAAGACTATTTCTAAAACTCGCAGCTGTTACAATTATTCACCGAAGCAAGGGAGGTGTTCCTATGCTGCCTTGGGCCTGTCAGCGCCAAACCTCGCATGCTCAGCCATGTGGAAGAGTGTATTCACAAAGCCAAACTAGGGCAAGGTGGGGTTTACCACTTCCTGAAGTGTCAACACATCTGCATAGGATGAAACATGCGACACACTTTCTTTCTTTCTTATATATATACCAGTCAATATACACTATTAATATCTCATGTACAGTTTCTTATAAAACCAACATTTCTGGTAACATCAACATTACAGTGGCCTGTAAAACAAGCAAAGTGTCTCTGTGAATTAGCAGATGGGAAAGTGATCACCATTGGCTTTGGATGAATTGATCCTCTGGAGATTAGAGCCCACTTGGAAATATAAACCTCCAGCGGCTTCACTGATGAAAGAGGCTGCAAAAACAGTCTGGGTACATCTGGATGTCTTTCACTTGCATGTGGCTCGAGTAAAAGTTGGCAGTGGAAACTTGATGCGAGTCAGTCTTGAGAAAGATCAAGTGTCTGACATACAGGAGCAATTGAACACACTCCGCTTTGTCCACACATTCTAATCGGGATCTGCGATACTGCGTGTGTACGGGCACGGTGATATGCTGAAGCACGGCTTTACAACCAACACTGGTACTGAGTGCAGTAGCGTAATTCACGGCAAGATAAACCAGAGACAGTGCGTGCAAGTATGAATGAAGTGGCACTGAATGCGATGACTCCGACACAGACAGGAGATGAATTGAAGTGCTTTATCAATGAGTCGTCTGCACTGTTTGTTGCGTGTGAGTCGTGCCGCCACGTTCCCCTTGTGCCAGTCGTTTTGTTCTGTTGTCCCTCCGTAAGATAACACCGTAATTGTCACAAAAACGCACGCACAAGTCGGTTACAATTTGTTACTTTGTAGGCAACCCTTGAGTACAGTAACTCATCCAATAATCACTCATCGACCACTCTCAAAAGACACAACTGCAAAGTGCCCTCTTCAAAACTAACACAGTTTATAAAGATCTGCTCTTGCCGGAAGAGGTAATAAACACTCACATATCCAAACTTTTAACTGTGTATTCAGTCAGTGTGCCAGTGCGTGTAGAAAGTTACCCAAGCGTTTCTGTAATCCACCAAGTGGGGCAGGGTGACATCACTGCAGGCCTGGGTAGCGCTGGATCATCTTGCGGAACTCCAGGAAAGTTTTGCTACAGTAAACAGTTGCAACATTGTGGCTGGTTGCTTACTATGCCCCTCACTACTGGACTGGCCGCATGCACTCAATGGGGGTTTAACCAAGCTTATCACCAGCGCATTTGTCCTGCACTGCACTCGGCATTGTGGGAAATCTATGCAAATCACTGGTGGGGCAGTGTTCCCTGTCCCGCCCCTTTTCAGGCACCCTGGTGTTGCGACTGCACAGACAGGCGTTGATGGCTCTGCTACTGTCACAGCTATACCCTGTTGTTGATGATCTGTCAAGACTTGGCCTATACCCCGTGTCCCATTTCACGTCATGCTGTTTGTGGGCTTGAAATAAGAGCTGCTTTTGCGAATGGTAAAAATAGTTTCGGCAGGGCGTGCAATATATCCCCGCATGTGAAAATGCATCAGGGTAGTCACTGCTCAGACTCAACTGTGAGAGTCGCTTTTTAACTGCAGCGTGTGACAAAGGGAGCACGGTGACTCACACGGATAAAAACAGAGAACAAAGGCTTGAAGGCTGTCACTGACACCAGAGGGAGGAGGGGGGAGGTCTTGTAATCCCCCCGAAATGGAGTAGGCCTCCATAACATACAACCAGGATTTTAATGTTTTTCCGGAGTACAAGTACCCCTATTACGTAGGCCTCGTTGCATTTGTAAGAATGTTTCCGTTGGCTTGGCTGCACCCATGCATTATGCATGGGGATTAGCAGCTATGTTTGTTTGCTTGGGCCGGCCTCTGTGTGCACAAACATCACTAATAGCCTGTGTTTGCTGCACCATTAAAATTAAGCCTTTGCATGCACTTGAATATATTCATATAGCATATTTACCAATATGTATGAAAATTGATTTTTTTCTGATTTTTTTCTGATTTCTAATTTAAAAAAATAAAAGTGGCAATGCTGATTTGGATGTCCACAACTTGTTGTGGTTGGATTTTGTTATGTCTCAGTTGTTTCAACATAAATATGTAGGTTCTGTAATGACACTGTGCATGGAGACGTAGTAATATTAAGTATACACTTGTTACTTGGGAGTTGGGACATAGGATATATTATTATATAAAGAGACATAGTATAAGGGTTAACACAGGAAACTATATGTGCAGTAACGGCGATCTACATACAGACAGTTTCTAGAGTTCATATTTCTTGAATAGATCTCAGGAAAAAGAAAAACTTAATTTAAGGTATAAAGACAAACAACACCAGACCTTGGTCCTGGCCCTATAGTTTACACCCTTGAATTAGAGTTGGTACACTACAGTGTCATACACCAAATAACAATAACAACAACAACAATAACTCCACCGGGTTATCACATTGGGCACTACCTAGATGACCAGCATCAAAGCCATGCTGACCACAGAGGTGACCTATAGATAGGTAGATCTGTCCAGTGTCCATCTAGGTCCATTACTGACTGATAGACAAATCAGTAAGTTCAATCAGTGCGTGATGTCAAACCTTTACTTCTATGCTTTAAAACACATCACAGATTTATATATTACTGTTATAACTATTTATATTACCCATTATCCATCATCATGTTCTTGTTGGGGAAGAAAACAATTATCATCCAAAATTTGACTTTTACTATAACAGTACTGTTTTCATGTTACTGACTATAATACTAATAATTCCATTTCTTAATATAGCACTTTTTAAGTTATTAAGTATCAACCAAAGTGTTTCACATTAACATGATGTGTTGACTAAATCTAAAATATAAATTAATTAAATAAGATAAATAATTAAATAAGCTAAGATAAAGTAAATAAATAAGCTAAGATAAATAATTAAATAAGCTTAGATAAATAATTTAATAAGCTAAGATAAATAAATAAAATAAATCAATTAGGGACTAAACATACAGTTTCAAACAGAATAATTCCCACGTTGACTCACCACGCCTCTACAGTTAACTCAATATCAAATAACAAACAATAATATAAAAAGTTTAAAACATTGTGGTTTTCTTTCTTTATCAAGTCATCTGTTTATGTTTCACTTCACTCAAACACACATTCTTGTGCTCGTAAAACCTCTGTTTATTATGACTCTACACCCTAGTGTCAACCACCTCAACTTTAATATTCTCCTTAAAATAGACCAAACATGCACAAACCCATCAAGACAGTTTCATACATGAGACCACCTGTTCGAACTAATCTCTCGCGGCAGTGACACTTCAAACATAAAACATCCAATGTTTATTATTAAGATGCACTCAAATGACCCGCCCATTTGGAAGTTCTTTTATGTCCTCATATTTAGTGGTGAGATTTGATACTGCCGTATTGCTTGTTCTCAGTGCAAGTCAACCCTGTGAGCATATATATATATGCTCCAAGCTTGTCAGTTTGCCCAACAAACCTGTTTACATATAAAACTGTCCTTAAACGGTCCAGTAGTGCATAGCCGGGAACAAACCACCAACGATATATTATGTCCATAGCCAGGACAATACATCGATGTTAGTAGTGGTACCTTGCCAAGTTAAATATCAAAATCTTTCGTGGAACAAGTGTATAATAATACAGCTCTTTTTGTGTGAGTTGCTACCATTGCCCCAAGTGCAAACAGAATACACCCTGAACAAATTCCCGCCATTTAAGCTACACCAGCAGTTCGCTGCCGGCCAATTGTTATTGTTATCTATTGTTGGGTAGACTGATAAGACCCCCCATGGGAACAGGATCCTCAATAAATACCCACCACCAGACTAAGCTAAAGTACACAGTCAATAATTATGTAGTTTTTGGCAGCATTTCAGAACTGGCAACAGAAACTTCTAAGACAGGAGTGAGAATATCACGTTCCTGTGGAAACATTTCCCCCCTGGGAGGTGATTAAACCCTCTGGGATTCATGTGTAATCACAGGGGACAGGGCAGGGAGAGGTGGGACCTGGGGAAAGAATGAGCAGAATTACAGCGAGCCCAGGGGCTGAAATGGGATGCCAAAAAGGATTGGGATCTGGGTGTGTGTGTGTGTGTTGACGTAATTGTTGCCACATCATTCTTGCACGTAGCGTGTTTGCATGCACACATTTCCTGAGTCGTGTGCACGCCATGTGTGTACTGAAGTCAGGAAGGTGGGAAGATAATTAATGGGTTGTCAGAACAAACTGTTGCTTTGTGTTCACAGAACGTTTGAGTGAGTGAGTGAGTGAGTGAGTGAGTGAGTGAGTGAGTGAGTGAGTGAGTGAGTGAGTGAGTGAGTGAGTGAGTGAGTGAGTGAGTATTGGAACTGCTCTCTCTCCTGTCACATCAGACTTCCCACAAGGCAAATGCACTCACTGTCTTTGACAATGCAAACATAGTCTTGTAAATGTGAAAAATCAACATAATCTTTTGAGAGTGCTGCTATCCTGACAGGGTGACACCAGGTGACATCATAACAGGGTGACACAAGGTGACATCCTGACATGGTGACACCAGGTGACATCCTGAAGGGTGACACCAAGTGACATCCTGACAGGGTGACACCAGGTGACATCCCAACAGTGTGACACCAGGTGACATCCCGACAGGGTGACACCAGGTGATACCATGACAGGGTGACACCAGGTGATATCATGACAGGGTGACACCAGGTGACATCATGACAGGGTGACAACAGGTGACATAGAAAAAAGGTGACAACAGGTGACATCCCGACAGGGTGACACCAGGTGATACCATGACAGGGTGACACCAGGTGACATCATAACAGGGTGACACAAGGTGACATCCTGACAGGGTGACACCAGGTGACATCCTGAAGGGTGACACCAAGTGACATCCTGACAGGGTGACACCAGGTGATATCCCGACAGGGTGACACCAGGTGATATCATGACAGGGTGACACCAGGTGACATCATGACAGGGTGACACCAGGTGATATCATGACAGGGTGACACCAGGTGACATCATGACAGGGTGACAACAGGTGACATCGAAAAAAGGTGACAACAGGTGACATCACAAAATGGTGACACCAGGTGACATCCTGACAGAGTAACATATAGTGACATGGTAACAGGGTGACATAACAACAAGGTGACATAGTGATAGGATGACACCAGGTGATAACTCTGTAGCCACCAACTGCCAGTAACAACAGCAGCTGGTCAGTGCACACTGACCAAGGTGTCTGGTGTAAAGGATTAATGAGCAGATTACAAATGGACATGTACAAAGACGGTCAGTGGATGTGGTTGACCACATGTCTGACCACAATCAAACTGCTTATCAGAAAGTGACCACAACATTGACACACTGAGTGACTTGTGACACAGGCGTCTGTCATCTAGGTACAAGGATAAGTAATTGAAAGTTTAAATGTAGAGCTACTTACATTTGATTGTTTGAGTACGCATGCACAATAAGCCACACATATCTGTGTGCATGTGGGGGGGTTTTTCGTGCGGGTGCGTGCGTGCGGGGTGTGTCATATGTGGGGGGGGGGTTTTTACGATGATGATGACATCCATTTGAAAATAATATCACTTGCTTTGCCTTGAAATCAGTTCACCTATGTATATTTTTGTTCATCAGTAAAGTGTTGTGGAGACCCAGCAGTGACTGCCTGACTTGACTGGCCCTGGCTGGGCCTCCTCCATCCACCACACAACTTGTCAGTGTTTCTCCACCATAATGTTTCCCGAGTACCATTTGGGAGACATCCATTGTTCCACAGCGCAGTGATGTGAATACAATATTACCCAATCAAAGTGCAGCGATGTTCCGTTAAACAGAATGGTCTGTGCTCTGTGTGCAGTAATGGGCGAGTTGTGTTAGGCGGACAATTAACTAATTACTTGGTATTTTTATGTGCTGGAGGCATTGTCAATGGGGCAAACTAGACTGTGATATACAGTCTGTCTGCTTCACTACCGGTACTCTACATACTTCAGGGTGCTGTGGTAGCGTGTTGACAGCTTCACCTGCACAGGTGGTTCATTCTCTTCAAATATAACATTACATCTTCCTACATATTTAATAATAATTGTGTCTATTTGTAACACGACATAACAATTAAGTACAGCTGAACCTATCCACTTTTTCCGTCTAGCCATTTGTATATCTTCAACTTGTCTGGGGTTTCTAAACAACTCTACCCCAAGTTCTGGTCAGTAACAAACCACATGTCATCTAATCAAACATACAACCACCTCTTTCAAGTCACATATGGCAAACCTTTTCCCACTGGCAGTGACGACGACCTGTTCACAGGGTGCAAGTATCCCCGGGGTACAACCCACCCTGGAAGCAACCACCCAGGGGAGCAAACATCCCCAAAGGACCAGGCATCCCTCGACAGCAAACAGCCCTAGGGATTATCCCTTGTCACTGGCACTTCCCAAGACAATATTCCCATCCCCCACATAGGCTGGGAAAAAGCTGGTACCTCAGGCAGATGTTGATTGGGTGGGGGGGGGGCGTTGGCACACCAGGCAGTTGTGTGCTGGGTGGACAGGCAGAGGAATAAAAACTGATGACAAGGTATTGCAGCAATCCCTGAATGAGTGGATGTGATCTCGCTACAAGCCACAAGAGGGCAGGTGGAAGACAGATGCTGCAAGCAATGAACCTTTCCATGAACCTGTCTCATCATATTAGCCCCGCATGAGACAATGTCTTATTGCGCTGGTATTGCAACTTGCAAGTAATTTTTAGTAAATCTGGCACAACTTCCACAATCTAGACGATGCTGTATACATCTAGATGCATGAGAAGGTTTCACAAAGTATTCATGGGTGATGTTAAACAAACACAATGTAAATCTGTGCAGCTTTCGCAATATATTTTTTTCTACAACTGCTGAAGTTACACAAGATGACCTCATCAGATGAGCAGACATCTTGCATAGCTCAGAATAACTGCAGAAAACATGGTGTTAATCCTCAGCACCCCTTGCTCCCCTGTCCCTCTCCTTCCCAACCCAAACTTACCCCATTCTCAGAAATTAGCTGCGGAAACTGTGTTTGCGATTCTTTCTGCGAGAGTAGTTGAGAACTTACCTACAAAGAAATAAGACACATATGAAATGCGGAAAGTTGATACAAAGCGTCAGTGTGACATGGCTCACAGATGACATTTCAATGTTACCAACCGCACTTGAGAAGTTGTTTATGGACGCAGTTATCTCATGTTTAATTTACTTCACTAAAAGGACACATCCATCTCCGGTCCTGACACATTACGTGACTGCATCGAATTTCTCCTTTAAAGAAGGCCGCTGGTTTTTCAATGATATCCAATGTTAACAACGTGTTATAAGGTGTAAGTCGATCCGCATACACTGCAATGCATTACATGAATCTTTCCACATTACTTCAGTGATGAATTATACTACATATGGTTGGTAACAAACTACAGTGCAACACGCAGACATAGCTGAAATAGTTGCCATGATTAATAAATATTATATTAAGAACAAATATGCAAAAACTGAAATACATCAGGAATTAGTATCAAGTTTCTGTAATAAAGAAACCTGTTCCTCCTTCAGCCAGATCCTGTGCTGGTTACATGTACCAAAGATTAAGATTACTACATTAAATACATTCCAAAATGTGAAACATTAATAGTCAAACATGGCGATGCTGTAATCGGATAGAAATATGTATGACCTGTGAAAATCAGATGGTATTTTTGGAGACTTAATCCTAACACATACAGACTTGTGGCCACTGAGGACAGACGGATAATCCAAGAGCAGGACATATGATATGTTTCCTACCAACAGCAACAATGCTGGAGCTGTTTTTCAGCTGACCAGTTATTAGTGATTAGTTGCTGACAAAATGTTGACAAGTTTACATAGGGTTTTAAAAGGAGTTACTAGATACAAATTAAAACATCTAGTATAATGATAGCAATTATGACCAAGCTACAGCCAGGTCAATAATAAGTCGCTAGCACTTTTGGCATTTATAAGTACCTTTAACACAAATTTCTAGCTTCGATAACAAACATTTAGGCGAACAAATATGAATGACACTAAGTGCAGAAAGTAGTTAATTAAATCAGGCATATATAGTTGTCACCCAGCCACTGACAAAGCCTGCTGTTTGACTGATGCCACTTATCAGCCCTGGGGTAATCACCCCATTAGTTACCCTATTAGTCACACAGCCCACTTATCTGTGATTAACAGGCAGGCCAGGCTGCATTGTAAGGAACTCATGTGAGAATTATAAGTCCATTTGTTGTCATGGAACGTCTCCTGTCAACAGGCACTGCCTGTGACATATCCACTTTCTACCACTACTTCACCCCATTCAGTTTGTTGCCCCAATTCACTGTCTCAAGTGATTTGTTCGAGTGATGACAGGCACTGAAAGAACAATATGTGGACCTTACAGGGTGTGGTCAGTTGTGGTCAGTTACTGTACACTACAGGTCCAGTAGAAGACAGGACAGGGAAGCCAGTGATCTTGCTTGCTGCTGCGGGAAACAGTGTGGCGTTTAGTTTGGTGGTTCGTCAGAAGAGTGCCGAAAAAGACCTGGGTTTGGATCCTATTACTGACTGCCATTTTAAGACTTGGGTGTTTTAATTTGCCTCGAGTTGCCTGTCCTTCAGAAGAAACTCTATAAGCCACCAGACCCTTTTACCCCATGCATGTCAGGAGGGTAATTATCAAAAACTCAGAAAACCAAGCTTGACAATCCTCTAGCCAGATGCATTATGACTAACATTAAGGGATGACGTAATCATAACAAGAAGACACTGGGGTGTAAATGAATATAGTGATTACTTAGAAGGGCGTACATGACAGCCCGTGCACAGTTTCATCCAAGATTTGTATGTATTCTCCCACACTTGAGCCAAGTGAATGACCTGCACAGGCAGGTAGAAATAACAAAAACAAATCAATATATCAAACACACATATTCAGTGGCACAGTGAATCTTCACAAAGTGGCCCCTTGAAAGCACTTAACACCTGTGATCTTCGTGACATACGTGTCATTCATCGTCACAAAACCTTACCACCTATGGAGAATGCAAATTAAATGGAGGCAAATAGAAAACATGAATCCCACTCGAGTAAATGGAATAAACTGAAGCTGAATGGCTGCCTCTAGGAATGTTTGCGTCCAGACACAAAGCCTGCGGAACACTTCAAAGACCTTCTGGACCAACTTGAAGCCTCCCTGAATTCCGACCCCTTCGTGGCAGAGAAGGTCTGTCACAAGGCACCAAGTGTATATTTACGCGGTGATCTATGCAGGTACAGCCGCCTCTGTCTCTGTCAGGTCGACCCAGCGGCTGTCACATGTCCTTTTGTGTCAGGTGCCACCTACTAATTTACTACTCAAAAACCGAGAAGACAATGATGTGACTTAAATGGCCACTTTCAGTATCTGCTGAGAACTGTCCATATTCCATGCCAGTGACTGCTGAGACCACTTCCAGCCTCTGCTGGGTCAGTTCCAGTGATTGTAGGGAGTGGACAAAACCCCCTCAGACATTGCCCCGTCATCACAGATACTAGAATCAAGAATGACTACAAGAATTACACTTAATTCATCTCGTATGTATAGACATGTACATACGTATATATATATATATATATATATATATATATATATATATATATATATATATATATATAATTACATATAGGTAATTTTGTAATAATAATAGCAGGCATAATAAGCAACCTGTATAGCCAAGCTGAGTCATGCTCCACCTTGCATGGCTTACACCACTTTCTGAAATCAAATTCACAAATGATTTTTATTACCACGGTAGATTATGAAGACCATAACATTGATAAATGATTGATTGATTGATCGATCAAATCAATAAGTCAATCGGTTTCTTTATCAAAGTGAATCCTGCAATAATAATGATCCTAAGGTCGACAAGACTGAGATAGGATATATACCAGAGTCATGATGATTTTTTTACTAACAAATACCAGCTCATTACAGTTGTATATAATCTGCCAGTGAAGTGTGTCCAGGTCATTACACTGGTGGTCTTGTTCACATGCCATCTGGTGCCTGTTGGTTGGACCACAATCTTGTCAAATCTAGTTTGTAACATGGACATTAATTAACCTGCCTTTCTCACCTGCACCAAGCCCAGCCAAGTTGGGAGCACAACACAGGTCTACATAAACTAGCACTACAATTGCAATGCTGATACTTGACAGAAAACAGTGACTCTATATTTATAAAGTTATATACAGCGTTTACACATAGCCAGTCTCTATCAAGAACCACAAGAGCTCACTCCAAGAGAACATTTAGAGGAATTATAGTACACTGAGAAAGAAAATTAGTTATTGCTGAAGCATCTGTACTGTAGTGAGACATATCAACACACCCTACTCACAATTCTAACCAAGGGTGTGTTGTGTTTGATTTAAGTTTGTTTAGTGCTAACATGTTTCAGTGAAGGTTAAATAAGTGCTGATGTGTCCCGGTGCCATTTTGCCCCAGGTTTGATTATTTTTGTATCTGTTGGCACCATGCCTATGGTGGGGGGGTGGGGGTGGGGGGTGTCAATATGGTACAGAGGATGTGGTGGACTGGTGGACTGACATGTAGTGTTTGAAAATTTGAAAGAAGTGGGAGCGGGGGGGGACACAGATGGAACACCTGATTTAAAGATACACCACATGCTGCCATCTGGTGTATACATGACTATGCTTGTTGCCATTTTTTTTTACATATATGTAAATATACTCTGATGAAAATGCTGTTAAATCCTGTTAAATTTGGTTTTGTGTTAATATAACCTTAATGACAAAAAGCGATGAATGGTTAAATTATATTATGTAGATAAGATAGGCAAAACATGTTCAGTTAGAAATTATAAGCAAATCATTGTAAAATATATCAGTTTAAACATGGAATTAGTTACAAATCTGAAAGAAATGAAATGAAAGTGTAGTCTTGAAAACAAACACAGGGTGGCGCTGGGAGTGACGCCCACAGCCAATCAGACCAGATCCAGCCTCACAAGATTCCAACTTACTCAAAACCCATGATTCCACAAGATCCACAATCATTACTATAACAATCCACATTCTCATGAGATTGACAATCTCTGTACATCCACAATCTCCCCAGGCAGTATTGCATGATCCACACCAGGGCTTTATACAGGATAACATTATTGCCAGTCACACATGTTTTGGTGGACACATGGATATTAATTGTTAAACCAGTTTACAAACTATTAAATATGTCTGATGTCCTGAAATGGACTACAAACACAACACACGTGACACCATTTTCACTCACTTTCAAGGCATAACTAACAATATCTATGGTTTTGAAGACCTTTTTTGCTCCTTCAGTTTTTTACCCGTCCACCGATATTTTTACCCATCCATAGTCGTTTTTACCCGTTCAAATGACGGGTGGACGGGTCTCTACATAAAGCTGTGATCCACACTGCCGTTTGTGGTTAGTGCCTACAGGGTGAGAGGCGAGGCAGTCCATGTGATATTCTGTAGGTAATGGAGTGGTGTGTTTAGTCTGCTCTCAAGGCCTGTCACACAGCAGATGGTTCCTTTTTATCTCAGCACATCACATCACACTGGTGCCCAAACCTGCCTCCAACTGTAGAGAACACAGCCGTCCGGTTTTGTCTCTCGGATATAGCTGAACAAACAAAACTGAGGCGGTGTCTTTTTAAAACACACAACAAAAGGTTCAGGTCGTAATTTGATAAGTAGTTTTAGTTCTCTTCAAATTGTCTTGCCACTGTATTCAGTTACCACAGCAGATTACAGGACCCGTATTGTAAATGACTTCACAAAGATCGCCATCTGAGGAAGCAGCCCTGTAGCAGGCAGCAGGTCTTACGGTCTTGACAGAGGTCTCTCATCCAGAGATTTGTACACTACCATAGTCCTAATGTCTGGAAAACCCTAATTGAGATTAGCCCTTAAGGTTATTTTGTCCGACCCAGAAGTGGTTTATCAAACGCATAAACACAGTTGATTACATATCTGATCAAGGTCGAGTTGGTGAAACAGACAGGAACTTAGATCATGTGTCAAGATAATAATTTAATTAACTTATTCCTAATGTATTTTATTCACAACTAACATGAAAGTATCCAGTGAAGACATTCCATTAAATTGTGATTGGTCATTAACTACACATTGTGCCTGCTAGACAAATAAATTGCCCCAAAAAACATGTGTCTGGATTGTGCAGTGTGCACCAAAATTGCCTTGGGACATTCAACCCTGGAGGCAGCACAATACCCTGAGAAAGTCTGATTATAATCCTGTTCTCATAATTAATCAATATCAATCAACACTATGACAGACTTTTTTCCAATATGTTCACATGTCTGAGTCCAAACTGTACAAACAAGCAACATCATAGTTATCAGGGGTTATCATGAATTTATTTCATGAAATATTTAATCTGACAAATAGTATTGTATTTATAATCAGTCACATTCTATTGATAAGCAGGCTAATTAACCATTACAGAATGCACTTTTTAGATTAGTCATATGTTTACAAGGCCTGGTACATATAAAGCAAATTATAATTTGAAGAAATGATTTAGCCATATATTTATTAAGGTCCCAGCCCAGTGCTATATGGCCAATGTGATGTACTATGCTAAGCAAACACAAATTATCTCCCAATATTGAACGATTGTATAAAATAACATTGAAATTTGTACATGTATATTTGCCAATATGTTAAATATCTCCACACTTCAGACTTTCAGAATGAACAAACACTAAATACCAAACAAGCCAAACAGTGTATGTATTACTGGTATGCAGACTTATATGTATTCAAAATATATTTGTGTAAAGACTTTACTAAAGATATTGATCCTGACTGCCAGTGGTATGCAGCTGAAGGGAATATGACACCTCTACTAAGACAAAGGCAACAAGCTGGACCATTACCTACAACCAGACCATAAAATCATTCTCTAGAACAATTCCCTGAAACCATTCTGTAAAACAATTCCCTGAAACCATTCTCTAGAGTCATTCCCTAGAATTTTTTTTAGAACCATTCATAAGAATTGTCTACTAGGACAACTTTCTATAATTGCTCCATTTCCCTTGAAGTGTTCCCTAGACCCCAGAACTGCTCCTTGGCAACTTTCCCTGGAAAACGTTCCTGGAAACATTCTGTTCCACTTGCTGGAATATGGTCCTACCTGTAAGTTTGATACCAAATTTTGTGGAATTAGGTTCCAAATTTTTGGAATTCCCAAAACACAATGTGTCTTAGTCAACACTGCATATCATGAAGAAATATATTGCTACAGAAGCACCATCTAGTGGGTGAAGTATGCTAATGCAAATTGATGCTAACAGAAATATTTGCTCATAAAACTGCAAATGCTGTACCAAACACTGGTAGAAGGAATTGAACCTATATTAAGTACATCTTTAGTGTTGATTTGTGAAAGTAGGAGAGAGAAACTGATACTTGCATCATGGTTCCTGCTGGGGAAGGAGTATGGGATGGAGTGTCTTCTCTCCTCACTCCCTGGGGCACAGCTCACCCGGCCGCCCATCTCTTGCTCCTCACCCTCTCATCCCTCACCACTCCACATCTGATGCTCAGTGTTCACGATTGACCACTCAGTGTCCACTACTAATCGCTCAGTGTCCACAACTAATTGGTCAGTTTTCACAACTGACTACTCATTTTCTGCACACAGTACAAATGACTGACCACTGAAGCGTAGAGATGATCAACATGACAGAGTCCACTTAGGGTCATTGTCACGCCAGTTGTCTCCGATTATACAAGGTGCACACTATCCCATGTCACAACGATTATGACTGAATGCAGCTACCTGTGACAATACCTGGCTCCACCCCACGTGACCATGACCACCGTCACAAACCAACGCCCATTAGTGTGCAGTCAAGCGTGACTGCAACAAATACAAGTAAAAGTGAACATTGGATACACTTTCCAGAAGGCTGCACATTGCCAGGCTCACAGGCTTGCTCTATCCATCCGGCACAAAACCTGTGCAATACCAGGTTCACAGGCTTGGTTAATAATCAGGTAGAAATCGTGCACATTGCTGGATGCACAAGCTTGGTCTATTCACTGGCACAATGCTTACACACTGCCAGATTAACAGGCTGGGCATACAGAGTATAGACCCAATACACAAGGCAGAAACTGCTGTTTCCATTCACCAGCGAAGTAACACTCCAAGGTGTTGATGTGTACACTGGGAAATCTGGAAGTGCTAAATCAGTGCAGCCTGAAATCAGATGTTGTTCTGTGTGTGAAGACAAAGAGGCTCCAGGCATCATAAGTCTGTCGACACGAACAGCCCAAGAGACAGGGGGTATAAATTACTTGGGAATATCCCTGATGTCAATATACCGGAGCCGGCTGTCATACATCTGCAGATGTCCTGATATCACCATGTTTTGATATCAAAATTTGATCAAAACCTGACCTGGAAATGTTGTCACGTTGTAGGCAAATGGTGTGCCAAAGTTTCATGCCCAGGTGATGACAATGTCTTTACATTGACCCTAACAGGACACGATAAGAAAGAAGGCGTGCTGACAGAGTTGATACCTCATCTTTGCTCAAGAGAATCATACTTCAGCACTGAGCAGATGATTGGAATTGTGAGTGAACAAGTTTAGCTCAAGAGAATCATACCCCAGCACTGAGCAGATGATTGGAATTGTGAGTGAACAAGTTTAGCTCAAGAGAATCATACCCCAGCACTGAGCAGATGATTGGAATTGTGAGTGAACAAGTTTAGCTCAAGAGAATCATACCCCAGCACTGAGCAGATTATTGGAATTGTGAGTGAACAAGTTTAGCTCAAGAGAATCATACCCCAACACTGAACAGATTATTGGAATTGTGAGTGAACAAGTTTAGCTCAAGAGAATCATACCCCAGCACTGAGCAGATGATTGGAATTGTGAGTGAACAAGTTTAGCTCAAGAGAATCATACCCCAGCACTGAGCTGATGATTGGAATTGTGAGTGAACAAGTTTAGCTCAAGAGAATCATACCCCAGCACTGAGCTGATGATTGGAATTGTGAGTGAACAAGTTTAGCTCAAGAGAATCATACCCCAGTGCTGAACTAATGATTGGAATTGTGAGTGAACTAGTTTAGAAGCAAGCACTAGGACAAGACCTCTTCAACAATACAGTATTCCTTCTTCACTTTCTAGTTATCTCTGCAATAATAGAAGCACATTGTTGATGCCTTCATCCTACGTCTAGCCAGGCAGCAACAACATCAACAGCCAGAGACAGGTGATGCTTCATTCTAAGTCTTGGTTTGGAAAGTCTGGGGGGAAACAGCTCTTATTGCTTAGTAGTGGGAGCAGCTCTCTAGCTAATAGCACCCCTCCCCTCCCTTTGGGAACTTGAGCAGAAGTAGAGATGTTGAATATGCACCCACTAAACTCCTCCGTCTATAGACTATGGCTCTGCTGCACAATTTCTGAGCCCTCCCGTTAAGCTAGACTACAACTTCTGTTAAACACCATAATTTAATAATTTTCTTCCAATTCTTTCCATTCCTAAGATACGGCTCAGCATGTGGCATTCATGCTTACTCTGAAGCTGAAACTATAATGTAGGCTGAAATCTTCTTTCTGAAATGATGTAGCTAACTACCTTTTGTAAAAAGGCTGCAATATTTTTATTCGATATTACATTTCCACTGTAAATCCTTAATGATACCTAACTTTGATGATGACTACCAAATCTATCCTAATGCCTCACAAGTCTTGTTTGTTGCACTTTTGAGCTCATGTGTCAGAGAAGACGGCCATTGTTGAAATTTATGACTCATTACTTGGAACTGCAAGCTCTATCGTGATGAATATTGTACTCATATCCTAACATTAAGTTAGAACACAAGAACAAAGGCATGTTTATGAACTACATGTCAAGTCCACGACAAAATATATCATAATGTTGTAGAGTTTTTACATCAACACTGTTACATTAATGCATAAACTATCAACATTTAATATTAATATTTCTCATCTGTTTCTGTAGACGCTACATAAATTCTCTCAATGTGTAAAATTGGTTGTGAATGGATGCGATAATTGTACAAATAAAACACTGTTGAGAATGTATGGTGATGCTGCCCTTCCAGTCCACTTGAAATAGTTTCCATCAGAGTAATTTGCCAGAAGGGCATGCTAGGTGGCCAAAGCACATTTCAGTTGTCACGAAACAAAAGAGCTGAAGAAAAACTGCTGCAATAATAGCCTCATAAATTTATAACCCGAACCATTTACCCATGACACCGTGACACTGCACACAAGTCAGAGTCATACTGCTTCTGCTGGTCATGTGCACAGGGACAATATTACTTGACACACTGACTCTGTTTTCCCTTCACATTTATGATTTAGGTGGTTAAAATTATTCTTATATCTGCAGTGCCTTTGTTAGATATTTGACAAGGGCAATGCGACAAAAGAAGCCTCCATATGTAAGAGATAATTGCACTCAGAAAAATAAATGCAGCACAATGATTAACAATTAATAACGCTTTAGAACAAACAGCTGTTGTGAACAGACGGCCTGAATACGTCTCCTCTCAGTTGCTGTTAGGTACATGCTGAATGTTTTTGTTCTCTTTCTATTTGAAACATGTTATTTATTATGAAAAAGCTAAATGTTTTTCATCTGGTGATAAAACCCATACTATATTTGTAGTTATATATACATTAATGCACATGTTACCATGTAATCCATGTATGTATGTGTGTTTGTGTGCATGAGTGTGTGTACATGTATGAGTGGAGCTCGTGTTTGTGTGCATGAGTGTGTGTACATGTATGAGTGGAGCTTGTGTTTGTGTGCATGTGTGTGTATACATGTATGAGTGAAGCTTGTGTGTGTGTGCATGAGTATGTATACATGTATGAGTGGAGCTTGTGTTTGTGTGCATGAGTATGTATATATGTATGAGTGGAGCTTGTGTGTGTGCATAAGTATGTATACATGTATGAGTGGAGCTTGTGTGTGTGTGCATGAGTATGTATACATGTATGAGTGGAGCTTGTGTGTCTATGCATGAGTGTGTATACATGTATGAGTGGAGCTTGTGTGTGTATGCATGAGTGTGTATACATGTTTGAGTGGTCAGAGTGGAGCTTGCATGACACCGCATGCATGTGCATGATGCATGTATGTATACCTGTGTGGGGTGGACACGCACATGTATTTCTGCATAAATAATTCAATATGCTCTATCAAACAGAACAGGACAAAGTAAATTTAAACAATCTGATTGCACTTCACTTCCTGTAAACCATGCCCCCCCTGCCTCAATATGACCGCTCAGGTCACATGTATTTCACTAAACTCTGTCATTTGGTTGCCCACAGTGAAGGTGAGACTGACCACTATCAGGACCACCATCTCACCCACATCTAATTCCTTCACACTCACTTCCTCCCTCCCTCCCTCTGGGATTCTACAGGTCCATCAAACCTCACCATCAAATATTCAAAATATTCCCCAAGGCAGTCTCTGGCCCTTCCTGGTTTTGCTGATTCATTGACTCATCCCTAGTGGAAGCTATCCCGTTACTTTGGGATGTGCCTGTTACGTCAGCCTCTGGAAGTACGACACACTTTCCACTCTGTCACCACAAACAGCCAGCAATGTGTCACCAACAATAATGCTTCCTGATGATCATCCTTCATAGCTGATACGTTTGTGACAACAACACACAATGTCACAATACCTTGGGACGGAATGCTTAGACCACTTTAAATGCGACCAGAATCGTGCCGGCCACAGATACGGTGTAAAATTACAGAAGTAACTATTTTTTTATTTTGCTTCCTACAACACTTCATTCTAAGTACTGGCATGTTTAAGATAACTAGGATTCTGTTACTAGTGCTAGTATATAAAATGTACAAAACATTTGCAAAAAGTATGAATACAGCACTGACTGAAACCAATACTGTTGACTTACGTTTGCGTGTCAAATGCCATTACGTTGCAGTTTCTTTGAAGTTTTACATAATATTTCTTATTTTCTTGTTTCTCTTCAGAACACCAAACAACAACAGACAGCCAACATGATAACTGCTCCTTATGAAGCATCCCTCCAGAGTGTCTGGGATGTAGGAAATGCCTCCTGTCCACCCTGTAGAGGGACTGCTCTTCTCAGAAGACTGACGCCACTGCCTTTCTGATTCTTGGTAAAACCACAACACTTTTGCAACACAGACTTCATGGTGAACCCAATACATTATATTCAGTTGTCCCGGCATGGATTTCAGTCACTTTTCAGATAAAACTAAACATTACTTCATACAACTGTGCACATATTAATTAATAATTTTGATGGGGCATGGTAACGTCAATTATGTCCTTAAACTGTCACGTAACTGGGTGTTTGAGAACACTGCATGTTCCAGCCTGGCACTGTATTTGACAGTGGATCACAGCTAAAGACAGCCTTGCATTGGATTCACACAGCCACTCAGTTGGCTAATCCATGTGAAATCTTGCCAGTGCATGTTGCCAGGAGCCATCTAAGGGACCCTGACTAATTTGTAACAAGGGACATGTAGAATTATTAGAATTACAAGTGCATCTACAGCACCTAGCTCCCCTAGTGGTGGGGCCTGGCGACACTCTGGAAGGAAATGGCTGTGACAGTTGTACTATCAGGAGAATGCTAACAAATTATTTGTCACCAGAGTGGAACATTAATAACAAGCAGCAAAGACATCAACAAATGATCCCCACCATTACTGTTGTAGATGCCATGGTGATAAATAGATCAAGTAACTATGGTAATTAATGGAGAGTTTATTGGGTGGAAACAGATGGAGGGAATGTGGTGAAATAAAGACATATTGGCAGCTAGACTGCAGAAGCGCCCCCTGCATCTGCTGTCTGTCTGAGCAGAACACGTGAGGGTGGAGGTCAGTCTTCCAGTCTTATTTTTCATATTTTAGTATGATTTTTCAAATGACAGCCGCAAATTAATTCTTCTGGAGTTTCGTTTTCCTCAGCTTAGCATATATTAATCCTGCTTGATAAGCAACGTTTTACTGGTTCATTTATTGCCTATTGCTGTGGCAGATTTCAGTGATGTGAGTTGATTTCGCATGTTTCCAGTCTCCTGCAATAGTAGATGGAATAATAAAAATCACAAATGTTTAATTGCAATCACACTACGCATTATTTTCCACTGATAGTACATGCGACATGCGATATGTCTTTGGCTGTAACAACATTTTAGTTAATAATTTATTTGTATTTATAATAACAATAAACTACTATTTTTGGTACTACCTTGTGGATAAACAAATGTCTCACTTATGCACAATCTTCTGGCTGAAGTATAATTTCTTCCACAATTCATCAACCGTATAATCTTCTGGTTGCAGTCTCACCTGTGTGAGACTTTGCGAGACTTGTGAGTCTGGAGTGACTCACCCCTGGAGTACGTCAGTCTATATTTGTCCCACCACCTGTCCTACTGTTCTACTGTTCTGTGCAGCCTTTAATTGTACAGTGCCATACATTGTCTGCCTAGATGCATAATTAATTACTCTTATCCCACCTTTTCAGGTTTCTTCGCGCTCCAGTGACTTTGCATGATTCTGATTCGAGCGAATGAGACTTTGATGTGCAGACGATCGCCACGGCAACGCCAGGCCGAGCTCGGAGAGATGAGATGAATGCCGGCATCACTTCATTGTCGAGTGATTATTTTAATTGCGAAGCTGAATTGGCAGTCGCCGCCGAATGGGTATTTATATCGAGAGATGAGTGATATTATAGGAAAACAATAACTACAGAGGCGCCTGTGTTGATGTTGTCTGTAGGGTGCTTTATGATAATTACCCCCTCTGACTGCCACAATCAGTGCTGCAGGGGTTCACGACTAGCACCCATCACCCACCCCACTGACAGGTCTATAGGATGTCTCCACTTCATAAACAGTTACCTCTGGACAAGATATATTGTAGTCACAGATTATCAGGGACAACTTTTATTCACATAACTACCCCCCTAATTTTTCATCTGTTCTCGACCCCCTAACTCTACATAAGTTCATTCCCCTACCTGTATATATTATATCTGCTCATTGTCCTCCAAACTCTATATCTGTCCATGATTTGCCTAACTCTATTTCGGCCCTAACTCAACACATGTTCTTCCATAACTCAATAATTCCAAAGGATCCAAATCAATCCCACATAACATCCCAACAACTCAATATCCTGTCAACAACTCAATACCTCAAACTCAATATCCCATCAACTCAATATCCCACTACATGACCCTACGTCTCCCTGGCAGTGGGCCTCAGCCAGACATCCAAGAACCGTGGCAAGATATGGGTTGAGACAGATACCTTTGATCTCACTCCCCACATATACACTTCCCTGCTTTCACCTGTTCCCAGTTAGAGGGGGAGCAGCCCACTGGGGAGAGAGAGAGGGAAGTCTGTGGACTGGGAAGTGTGGCCTCACTCCCCTGGATGTGGTTTCTTCCCGGGCCAGCTTCTTGCCATCGATATCCTCCTTGCATCTCGGCTTTGGTTTCTTTCTGGCAGCATCTGATATTCACGATATTTCTATCTATCTTCCACATGAATGACGGAGTATCGGATGTGGGGGATATGAACCTGTACTTTCCACAAATATCTCCCCTCCCTCACCCCAATTAGACGCTTGTACATCTGGGATATACACTACCCTTGCACCTGCTCCCCTTAATAAACACTTCTTCCCCTCCAGAGATCTCTCTACCTCTGGCCTGCACTGCAGCAGACAGTTACTGCGTTTAGAAGAACATAAAACCCTAGATGGGCCATAACCCTGCCCTAATCACCCCGTTATGTCCAGCCTATGTCCACATGGGTCATCAGCTTTGATCTTCAAGTCTGTGAATCTTTGGTCAGTGCAGTATTGACAGGGCAGTAATGAGAGACTCAAATTTAGGGTATGTTAGCCCACTACTTCCAGAAGCTACCTCAGGCAGGCATGGCAGATTGTCGTACATTTTGCTAATATGGACTTATGATCATGGAATAAGCATCATGTAGTTGGAGAACATTATAGTTTTATAGGAATTCAGTATCATCAATGATAGCCAGTTTGTTATGAATTTGTATAAGGTTGAATTGGCCCACTTAAGCAATTCAAGTTTAGAGAAGACAACATACAAATTAGGTTTTAAACTTTCAAATCATATACAATTCAATCCAAAACGCCTTTACAACCTAATAATTCAGAAGAGCACTAGCAAAAGTTAAACAAATTCTGTTATAATTTGTGCAGTTACTGTTTGCTCTACACCTGTACTACCTTTTTGTTACCTGAAGTTTTGTTCCACTACTTTTTGTTCTGTTAAATGTTCCTGTTATTTTATGTTCATATTGTCTTACTTTTTAGTGTTGTTTTCTTTTCTGCTGACTTATGGACATGTTGTATACAATTTGCAAAATTGCCAACACAAGAGTGAATAAATTGCCTAACCATCCAGTGATCGTTATGTCAGCTAGTGTTTCTGCTGCTAACATTCCACACGTAAAGTAACTGGCACTTGTTATAAAGCTAGCACAAAATTACTTTTGTTTGCAGCACAGTGCCACCAGACCAAATAAAATTAATAGTTTTTGTGAGAAAAACAAATTATTTCATCAAGTTGTAAATTGATTTAGTAATGTATCATGTCCGCTTATCTTAAGCTTTGGTAATCCAATATTATGACACTAAGCAATTATTTTAAAAGCTGATAATTACAATTTAATCTAACACAAACACATTATCTCCCCAGTGGCATGTACTCAATAGCAATGTGATCACTCGCCATTGTTGTTTTATAACAAGCTTGTAATTACTCTGTCTCTTAGCACTTTCAAGTGTGACGCAATTATACTGGTGTGTGTGTGTGTGTGTGTGTGTGTGTGTGTGTGTGTGTGTGTGTGTGTGTGTGTGTGTGTGTGTGTGTGTGTGTGTGTGTGTGTGTGTGTGTGTGTGTGTGTGTAAGTGTGAGTGAGTGAGTGAGTGAGTGAGTGAGTGAGTGAGTGAGTGAGTGAGTGAGTGAGTGAGTGAGTGAGTGAGTGAGTGAGTGAGTGTGTGTGTATCTTTATTTTGGGTTATGTATTTACAGTCGGAGTGCAGTGAAGGTTATGTTAGCCCTGCATTTGTTTGTTTCAAAATGTGGTCTTGATGTGTAGCAGATGAAACAGTACAATCTTACGCCTGATGCAGTGGGTAGGAGGCACCAGCAGGCTGCTCACACGAGTAGCTAACTTCAATCCTTGCTCAGAAAGACCAACAATCGTAGTATTGTATTTTATCTCATTTGTACAATAAATTTTGTTTGTTTTGTTTGAATAAACTGTTTAACACTTTGTACTTTTTGACATGGCAGTAGTTGTTGGATTAAATGAGTGTCATTTGAGACGACTGTTTGGTAGGAAAAACTCAGATCACAAATAACAGCATCCCTACAAACATTGTATTTCAACAACTTTGGCACAAATTTACTTTGTAACACCTTCAGTGTATCAAAACAACACTTTCTACACACAGCAATTTGATTCTTAGTATCTGTGTCTTGGACCTGTGCCATTTTCACAAACCCAGATAAACACTGCCATGGACCATGAATCATTGGAACAAGACATTTAAAATATGTATGCCATTCTCTGAGTGACGACGTGTGTCCTCCTGTAATGCACCAAAGTCTTCAGGTACCGCAGAGACAGCTATGACCAAAACACACGCACTGTCTGCGGGAATAACTGATGTAAATAAAATGGAAAACTCTATTGATCTTTGCTATAAATCAACAGGCCCCATCATCTCCATCTCTTTAGCCTTCATCCGTGAAAAAAATTTAGTTTGCACTTAGCAAGGTGTGTACACATTTGCAATTCTAACAAGACAAGCAAGCATTCATTGAAATCAATGAGGATGAAATGGATATTTCTAAAATAGACACATCTGTCAGTTGTTTTGTTGCATCCAAAATAAATAGTAGCCCACGGGTTCATGTTGAAATAGATCAGCTTTTTTATTACATGTTTGCAACGTATTAAAATATTTTTTTTAGACATTAGGCTACACCCTAGATCAGGCACCAGACCAGGTACTAGATAAGACACCAGACACGACACTACACTGTATACCAAAAGCTAGACCTGACACCAGACATGACAGTGGACCTGACACTAAGCCAGACACCAAACATGACACTAGACCAGACACCAAATATGACACTAGACTAGACAATAAACATGACACTAGACCAGACACTAAACATGACACTAGACCAGACACTAAACCAGACACTCAACCAAACACACAACCGGATGCTAGACCAGACATTAGACATCACTGAAGAGGATAATCCTGTTTTTACTGCACACAGTGACTACACAGTTCAGGAAACAAAGGACCTCTCAAACTGTCCCACACGTCTTCAACAAACGCATCGCGATTTCATCGTCTACGTCACATTAGTGTTGCCAGGACCAAGTGATATTTACAG
Organism: Ridgeia piscesae; assembly: GCA_025642075.2. Taxonomy (NCBI): domain Eukaryota; kingdom Metazoa; phylum Annelida; class Polychaeta; order Sabellida; family Siboglinidae; genus Ridgeia; species Ridgeia piscesae. The sequence continues at coordinate 1,274,867 of JAODUO010000086.1, read as the reverse complement.
TCACGTCTGACCGACTCCATTGAGTGTTACAAACAGCGTCTTTCAGCCTCGGATGCAAGGTGAAACATTGATTATTGTGTCGTCAATACTGTTTTGTGCCACGCGGAGACAGAGAGACAGACAGGCACCAATGGCCGCGAGAATCTGAAAGCGAATACCTTGTGGAACGCTTGTCACGCAACATGGCATGCTGCGACCCCATTAATGACTCCTCTGTAACCTCTCCCACTCCCCATCTCGTTAGACGATCTCTGAACTTTCTCCTGCACTTTTGCATCCGGTGACCACCGGCAAATTAGTGGCCAACCAATTAACATGCTATTAAAATAAATTTGACTTTCAACCTCCATCATACAGTAGGGAGGGAGAGGACACAGACAGACATAACACACAGGTTGGAGACGTCTACGCCTGACACGTACGTGTCGTGTGTGCATGCATGCATGCCCGTATACACGTACACGAACTAAGTAAGATACACAATCTATTGATCTGCAACGCAACTTGAAACAGTAATTACCCCACCCATTTCTTCTGTGTGCAACGTCACCATAGTGGGCATTCCACATGATTCACCTTCACAATACCCCATGATACTCCCGGTGATCCATCCTATCTCTAAGATCCTCTCTTTGAAAATCCTATGACTCTTCCTATAACTATCCATATGAATATGATCCTCCATAATAATGAATATGATTCTCCATTATGATCCTCCATATAAATATGATTCTCCACATGATCCTCCATATGAATATGATCCTCCACATGAACATGATTCTCTATATGATCCTCCATATGAATATGACCCTCCCTGTGATGCATACAAGCCAAGACAACTGTCTTGCTGTGTGTTCTGTAAAATAGCTAATATGTGAATATGCAATCGAATACCATTTTTTTGCTGTTATGTGAAATATATATATATAATGCAGGACATTTAATATCACTCAACCTGCATGTCCCATGTAAAATTCTCACATCACACCAAAACACTATTTACATGGGGACTCTTGGTGAATAAAGGCAGATAGACACTAATTATGGTCTTATTATTGTGTTCTTATGTCATCTACACCTGTGACTTCCTCCAGCTGATTCATCCCACCCCTATCCCTACCCCCTACCCCACCCCTATCCCTCCCTACCCCTTACCCCACCCAATCCCGCCAACCACTCCATTATGTGGAGTTTTTGTGGATGAATGAAACAGCAAGATGGCAGTCAGAAAACGGTGACAAAAGAGAGTATGTTTTTTGTCGGCTGTTTAGTGCTTCTTGTCAGTAACAGTTACTGTTTTTTTCCCACCAAAATTGCACAAAAACCTGCGGGCTGTTGGCATGAGATAAGACAAGATAAGATAGGTGATGACCAACCCACATACAGTGTTGGTGACATCATTAGGAGTGTCACTGGCATCAGGGAAGCTTTAGGATATCTAAATGACTTCAAAGCCACAGATAGCAACAGACAGATGTTAACAACTATTTTTGTACCTAATGAGGTGTGGCTAATTTCTTTCCATATGTGAAGTTTGTATCTGTTTGACAAAAACACACTTAGCATGCCCGGCACAGCAACACAAGTCAGAACACATTATGATGTGTTAGATAAGAACTCCATTTTTGGGAGTATCTTTTATCTGTATAATTATTTTATAAATATAATTGAACGATGATGAAAAACGATAATTATGGAAAATACGATGAAGAAGATAAATGAAGATAAATAAAGTACAGCATAATGCTCAATATCTAGTCCAAAGGTTTGACTAACTGACAGTTAGTTTGTCTCTCTGCCAAGCAGCCTGTTTTTGTCAGTCACTTGGTCTTGTCTTTGTGTTAATGCCATGGTCTGTCTGTTTGTCTGTCTGTCTGTCTGTGTGTGTGTGTGTGTGTGTGTGTGTGTGTGTGTGTGTGTGTGTGTGTGTGTGTGTGTGTGTGTGTGTGTGTGTGTGTGTGTGTGTGTGTGTGTGTGTGTGTGTGTGTGTGTGTGTGTGTGTGTGCTCTCTCTCTCTCTCTCTGTGTCTGTGTGTCTGTGTGTCTGTGTGTCTGTGTGTCTGTGTGTCTGTGTGTCTGTGTGTCTGTGTGTCTGTGTGTCTTGTGTGTCTGTGTGTCTGTCTGTGTGTCTGTGTGTCTGTCTGTGTCTGTCTGTCTGTGTGTGTGTGTGTGTGTTGTGTGTGTGTGTGTGTGTGTTGTGTGTGTGTGTGTGTGTGTGTGTGTGTGTGTGTGTGTGTGTGTGTCTGTGTGTCTGTGTGTCTGTGTGTCTGTGTGTCTGTGTGTCTGTGTGTCTGTCTGTGTGTCTGTCTGTGTGTCTGTCTGTGTGTCTGTCTGTGTGTCTGTCTGTGTGTCTGTGTGTCTTTTGTCTGTCTGTCTGTCTGTCTGTCTGTCTGTCTGTCTGTCTGTGTCTGTCTGTCTGTCTGTCTGTCTGTCTGTCTGTCTGTCTGTCTGTCACTGTGTCTGTCTCCGCCACATGGTTGGAAGAAGGACTGATGACATGTTGATGACATGGCTGCTGATATGACAGCCACAATGACCCGGCCACAATGATGACTCCATGTGACATGTGACCTATGTTGCCACTCTATCAGCCTGCCCCAGCAGAAGGCTGCCACTCCACAGACACTAGATCTATAATTCAACGGCCTCCACTGGGAGCAAGGAGAAACAGACCTGCCAGATTATATCCCTCAAGGAATTCTGGGAGCATTGTTAATCTCCCGTGGGCCTTGGACTGGTGATCTGTCTACAGCTGAATTATGACCCAAGTTGTTCCAGGGAAATCACAACAGGCTCGCATCAAAACTGCATCAGATTTACACTTTCTCCAAGCACTCGCAAGTAGCCGTTTTTTAATGATCCTCACATTTGTGCATGAATATAATTATCTGAAATATGATGGTACCTGAAACAGTTATTTACAGCCACACTGTAAAACTGTTTAAACAGTAAGAATAACAATTGCACTGCTTTAGTTGATGTAATTTTAAATTAAGAAATATCCTACATCCTCTGCCAGTAAAGCAAGTTTAGTCTCAATGTTCTGTTTACAACTTGAACATATTTTCATGGATGCCTAGTTTTGCTTTGAAAAAAATGTTTTAGTCTTATACGGGGTAACACCCTTCTAAATACTAAATTTAATACCAACTTACTGAAATTAAGAACAATGCAAAAAATGTTGCAAAATGGTGAACAAACGCCACAACATAATAATAATTTATTAACTTTACAGTATCCATGGTCTGACAATTAACACTCAATTAACATGTCAATGAAAGCATCTTGATAGACAAAGTGTGGCACTGAACAATTAAAGGCTGCTCAGAATGAGTGCTAGCTGTACAAGGAGTGGCATCTTGAAAAAAATAACAAACCAGCAGATGTTGTAGTGTCTTTTGAAGTAACATATACCACATTATACACAAAGATGCAAATTTCACAGCTGTAGGTTGAATTGTTACTACAACTGCCAATAGATTATATTTCAGGAGAAAACATGCATTCTGAGGGTAGCTCTCCCACTAGTAACTCACAAGCTAGTCACCAGATGTCAGTGGGTTCACTAGATATTCTGAACTTTAGTCGCGGCACAAAACAAAGCAACTTTTGTGCAAGGCAGTCTCAGGTGGAACGTAGGCAGAGCTAAATATAGAAGTATGAGAATCACAGATGTAATGGATATGATGAATGGGGAGGGCCAAACAACACACGGACAAAGGGAAGACTGAATAGAAGGATGTTCACCGGGCTCTTGTCACTGGAAGCATCTGGGAGAAGACAAGGAGGATCTGGGGAAGGAGAATCATAGATGGAGAGATAGTTAGAGAGCCAGAGGAGAGAAGGAACAATACGCCAATGTTGTGAACAACAAGACGTCAGCCACTGTCTTCATTGCTTCCATTCATGCACTGGTGGTATCTCAGCCAGTCTAATTATTTCCCTAATTACATGTCAAAGTGCTGGGACAATACCTAATGAAAAACCAACTGCCATTAGGCCTGCAGTGGCTGACGCCTGATATTGGTGTCACTTCAAAGGATGTCGAGACAGATTAACCAGAGAGGCAAGCACACAAAGAGAATGATTGGTGGCTAAAACCCTGAAAAGTCACTAAGTCAACATTTCCTGCAGCAGCTCAGTTGTCTTACTGAATTATCAGTCTTCCTCACCATTGCTGCAAGGTCAAGGTCACAACCCACATCCTGCCAGTTTCAAGGTCACCATCACTGTTCCCTCCAGAGAGTGTCAAAGTAATCAGTCATCAGAATCACATCTAAATTTCAAACAATCACTTTTGACCAAATGGGTTTGACCAATGCAAACCAGTAGTTTTTACCAAAAGATCTTTTCACCAATGGAAGGTGAGCTCCTATATTTGTTGATGCGTCAATTCATGACAGGACTTATTGAATATAATGGGTTTTGTTTGATTGGAATTTAATTATATTGTCACAACATTTATAATTAAATATTTCAAGTCATCACCTTAGTAAGGTCAAGGTCATCAACATTACCTTGTGGTCACCCCTACAGCAGGAACATTTCGATTAATGCATTTTACAAACGGGTTTTGATCTGCAGTGTTTCTTTACTGAGGTTTTGACTGACAGTTTTTACCATTGGCTGTTGTGAGCACTGAAAGGTCTACTTGTTGATGTCTTGATGACACATCTTATTGAACCTCATGTGTTTTGATCAGTCTGGACAGATACAGTCATACTTTTTATATTTCCACTAGTGATCAGACGAAGAGACCCATTTAAGAAACATCTAAATAATGACGTAAAACATTATGTTATTGTTATTGTGACAACCCTCAATTATAAAATCATTGTCACAATAAACCAATAAAAACAACTGACACGCACTGGACACATGCCGGCAGACATCTTAATGACAGAATTAAGATAGAATCTTATGAATGAAATCTATCAAACATGATACGTATGTACGTGCATTAGTTCAGTTGCAATCTGATATGAGAAAAACAGAATAATAACAGCAACCTAACTTGATCACTCCAGGTTCGGTAAAAGAATGGTCATGGATGCATATCAGTATTCACCTTCTGAAATGAATACTCCAATCATTTCAAGTGAAACACATAGCTAATCTGAATCCATTTACGCATACATCACTGAAGGCTTAATTACTGAAAATGAGTATGTCTGCAATGCAACTGGGCCTTGACCTCGCATAAGGCTTTTGATGCTTCAATAGATCAAAGGCCAGTCACTCATGTGGAACAAGATCAAAGGTGAGGAGGCACTCAGTGGACAGACCTGCTGCCCACTGCTGCAGATTACCTACTGGACACATTCATTATTTTCTCAGTCTGTGCACCCCATCAATTATGCATGGCTAAGGGGGTCAGGAGGTCTTACATAGGTCATAAATCACCGAGGGAACAAAATATATAGTCACTGAGGCAACAGAATCACATTTTTACATACCCCTCGACACCCCCCCGTTCCTTCAATGAGTTAAAATTTGATCACACAGCTCCGGCCATATGATTTGTATTAATTGTATTAACTATCAATTTATTGAAACAATTAACAATAATATCGTCATAGTCGTAATATGTTCAAGTGTCATTTGATTCATCGTTCGGTATTGCTAATTTGCCTTTTGTGCAGCACAGAAGTAGTGGTGTGGGTGGTTTTTTCCTATCCCCATCAAAGGCAAGATACAGAAAAAATGACAGTGCCACACCCACTAGTGCCGGTCTACCAGGCATCACAGCACACTGCCAATAGTTCTTTTAGCATACCAGATGCAGTGTTATTATACGATCAAGCACATAGCATGCACAGCAGTGTTGTCATGCATGCATGCACACGTGGGTGTGCACATGTGCATGCATTACGTGGAGACCTTCACTAACAAAGTGCCTATCACTTTGCAAACATGAGGCACAGTGACAGGTAAGCTGACTAGTTTATTCTCATCGACATGTCAATCATTTCCTTTGATCTTTCATCCCCACCCTTCTGTAGAGCCATGTCCTGCACACAAAGCACTGACAGGCATTCTCACAGCAAAGCATGAAATTGTGCCATTTCGTTTCTGAATAACTTTGTAGTGTAGCCAATACTTTAGGGCAACCCATTGGTTCCGATGATGACTGAGTTGGCTCGTTGCAGACTGGGGTGTGGGTGGGGGTGGGGGGGGGTGGACAGACTGACTGATGGAAGGAAGAGTGGACTTAGGGAAGACAGATTGATGGAAATGATGGACAGACGGATGGTCAGCTGCCAGCCAGCCAGCCAGCCAGCCAGCCAGCCAGCCAGCCAGCCAGCCAGCCAGCCAGCCAGCCAGCCAGCCAGCCAGCCAGACAGACAGACAGACAGACAGACAGACGGACATGCTGACGGACATGCTGACGGACATGCTGAACGGACATGCTGACGGACATGCTGACGGACATGCGGACGGACGGACGGATGGACGGCACGGACGGACGGACGGACGGACGGAAGATAAATGAACTACATACGGATTGGCCAGTTTATCTATAATACGAACAAAATAAATATTGATTTACACATGTCCGTGATAAATGGTGATACCAATTTAATCTACACAGCAGGCAATAGGTGGAAAGTTGACTGGGAACTTTTGATTAGCTGCCAACGTTAAATATTAATGCAGACAGTCTCACTTTGAACTCGCATAGATATGCGCCCCCGTATGCACGCCCCCCACGCACCACGAAGCCACACACTTTATAATCAGCACATACAGATGTCATCTACAGATCACAATATTTAGGATAACACTGACTAATGTTTATATTGACATGCCCCACAATATTTGCCCCTTAATTGCACCCTGTTATCAGTGTGCTACACCCTGTTGTCAATGTGCTACACCCATGCAGGCAGTGACCGCTCCCTCCTGTGTACTTCTTGTACTTCTGGACACTGCAGTTACATCTCTTCTGTCTTACAGCACTCATGTCCTCTACACTGGACGGCTTTGATCTTGTCACTGCCCTGTCTGTGGTCACAGTCCAGGGGTTCTTGATAACCTCTGGTCCTCTCTCAGTCATGCTGGTTTGTCATAGCCACTCAACAACTTCATAACAGGTATATGACACTTATTTACACGGATGTGCCATTGTCTGCCAATTGTCTGTTGATACTTGACATTAATCTGGTCATTATCTTCGTTTCGAGAAAACAACTACTTGTGTTTCGTCATTGAAGTTAAAATGAAAACTAGTAAAAAGAAGTCAGTGTATGTTAAAAATAAAATTCTACAAAATGTGACTAGTCTTAAATATTAGCTGCATATTTGTTGCACAAATTGTAATGTTAAAGTATGTTGTAATAAAATAGCCATCTCTTCACATGGCTGCATGTACGACAAACTATTTATTTAATTGCATACACATAACTTATAATGTACCTTTTACGTTAGTGTTCCTTGAATGTACCCAATTGTCTACATATTTACATATGATATAACCTTTATTAGCATACCATGCAATATGGATGGAAATAAAATGTACTGTGTACTGATGCTAGGCACCTGCAAATGTCAGGGGTGGATGTTCTTTAGTGAAACAGAGTCGTCTGCACTCAGTGACCTTTATACTTTCATGTTAGACAGACACACGTTTTATGGCACCGGATTATTACCAGCTGATCAACTTTCAGTTTCAGCCAAACAAATCTGGCTGGTTGGTGCAGCTTTGAGCTGTCATAACCTAAGTGGTGTCCCCTACAGTTTCATCTCTCAAGAAGGACCATCTGAGACAAAATACAAATGATCTGAGGTCTACCTAGAGTGACCATGAATGAATAATTTATAACACCAGGGTTAACTTTAAAAGCCAAAACCTGAACAAGATCTGGCAGCTGTGGCAAAAGTGGGGAGGGTGGCAGAAAGTGAAGACTGTATTTATATGCAGAGAGAGCGAAAGACAGATTTCAGAGGGATGATTAAATTAGAATTAGCCAATTTTGTAAAAATTTGGCTAAATCTAAATTTGCAGACAGGCAGATATTTTCATTTATCCATTCTGTGGTGTGAAATGATACAAGAACACTTACTGTATGCTGTTTCTGATATATCTGCTTACCAAGTAGCCAAAAGTCTGCACAACTCACCTAAACATGAAAACAATTAAAACACTGGAATAATAAACATCAGTGTAATCTAATATAAACTTTACCCTGACACCTACAACATGATAGTGAACATAACCACCATACACATGGATTGCCATGCTGTATGTGCAGCCACCTGGTGAATGACTGGGAACTATCTACAAAGTATTGTCTACTGGGTGGCGCTGTCATTCAAGTATTTTCACACACGCACACATCAGGCCACAATTATAACCACAAAAGTTAGACCACATGGAAGTCCACAAATCACAATATTTGAAGAACCAAGAGTCACAGTCAATTGTCCATGTGAATGAGAAGATTCACAGGTGACAGAACGAATTAAATAATGCAGAGATCAGGCTCAAGAGACCTAAGATTGCTGTCATTATCTTCTGTTATCTCTAAAATGTAATAATAAACAGAACTAGTCATAATAATTTTCCACACTACCTATATATATATATATATATATATATATATATATATATATATATATATATATATATATATAAACCTATATATATAAAGACATTGTTACTATCAGCACCAAGTCAACAACTACATTTCATATATTTTATTATCTTTTCTAGATATGAAATTAAACAATAATTAATAAGATTTAAATGAAACAAACACAATTTATAATGCTATGACATGATTCATTTAATGTGTAACTTATCATTAAACAATAAAGCATATTATGTTTTCATTGCAGGTCTACCATAATTGTGTACTGTACATAATATCATATATTTGTCAATACAAAATGTCATGTATTGTTTACCGTCAATAAAATCAACCATCAATTAAATCTACATCTTGCTTCATGAGCTGTGTAATCAGTGTGATTTGACTGAGAGGCCAATATTTCACTGTGTGACACCAGCTGTGGTCATACTCATCAGGCAGCCAGGTGGCATCTAAAAGCTGATTGGCTTGTTATGTAACTGCCATGTGACCGTGGTGTGATTTCTTTCATTTGACAACTAATAAGATTATGCCTACTTGCCAGCAAACAATGGTAGATGATTATTAGCTTCTGGGGGTCAGCTTGCCTTCATGTGCCCAATATCTGTCTTCCACCTACACTCTAAAATGGCTGAAGACGAATTTAAATGGATCACCTTCCACCTCGGCACCCAAAACTGAGATTTGTCCCCAATGAGGGGGAGGAAAAGAAAAGAACAGATAAAAACAACTGGAGATGGAACATGGGAAAGGGACTCAAGAATGCTGGGGTGACGGCAACCACAGCAACAAGCTGGAGGAATCTAGCAAGTTCTTGTATGAGCACCATGGGGTGCCACACACAGGCAACAAATAGATCAATAAAGAATAAAGTAAGGGAAAGGTAAAAAAAATGGAATAAAAACATTTCAATTTTTTTTATTTAAAATAAAATTGTAAAATGCCACAGAAAGGCAGATTGCACACTGAGAACAAGTGTTGGTGTCTCGATAAACACATCCTAGTCCATCTGCTATTGTTTTTCTGCTTCGTGGTGAAGCTATTAAATCTTGCTTCATTTCCACTTCTTGTGAAAGAAGCCATTCAGCCATACTGCTATTTTTGTATTAACTGTAGAACAGTGTAATCCTGAAATTACTGGGCTGTGTTTGCTGGTATTGGCAATATAGTCTACATAACCTGCTGGTATTGGCAATATAGTCTACATAACCTGCTGGTATTGGCAATATAGTCTACATAACCACGTACTGCAATAAATCATGAACAATAAACCAGGACAGCCGCTAACACCATTATATATTTCCCATCCAATCTCATTCCCACAGACCAAGTAGTTTCTGCTATTTCTCAGAAATGCAAACACTACATCACAGTGGTGTCATCTGGAGTGTGGTGCACTACTCAGTTTGTCAAATGTCTCTATCTTTCTCTGATAAGTAGAAACATATATTGGGTGTGCATAAAATACTTAAGTAAATAATCTTATTTTTATGTTGTTTTATCACGTCCCTAATTCATAGAGCTGAGGCAAGTGGTCCAAAAAAGGAAATAAATTTAGGAGAGACACTTTACGCCGATCCCCAGTATATTTGTTTAGTAATAATAGTCACAGCATTCTGTTTCTGTTGTCGTGAAGTCAGAAAACATAAGATGTTTGCCATTTATATAAATCCTACAACTGTGATCACTTTTGTGTAACATCAATGTCTTTGTGTTTAGCTGATCCATAACATATTACCTTTTAAATATTTCAGTGAATATATTTTTTGAATAACCATAGTGGGTATTATATATGGAATGAATAATACACATGTTTTTGTAAGACTTAGTGAAATAAAAAAACCAGATTAGAACTACCATGTAGTAACTTTATCCATGTTAAATGTAGCCAACATAACACATTGCATTGAAAAATGTACCAATTAAAAAACAACTGTGACCATGCTTCATATAAAAAACCTTAATGCATAAAACACAAACATTCTCCTGAAAACCTTTGTTCTCCGCTAAGTGCTGAAGTTGATGAAAGCCATGCGGAGTGTCCTATGCTCTAGTCCGCAATAAATTACCACCACAGTGCGGCTATCAATCACTGGAGAGAGTGACAACAATAGATGTGCTGATAAATTAGTTGCACTGATAAAAACAGGAAAACCACATGAAATTGATGACTGTCGATATTGCTGGCAGATTGGTCATGGCCTACTTGGCCCCCACATACCTTGGTGGTAGAAAACAAAGCTGTCGGTTCATTCACAGAAGTCCCCTCCGTCACAGTAAGAATTTTCATCGTAAATTTTCTTGGTGACAGCGCACAGTGATTAATGCAGTACGCGGGACGGCCACACCGCGAACAATGGCAACACTCGAGGTTACGTCAAGATTGGTCCATTTGCTGCGACATCTGGCTCCCGATGGCGGATTAATCGTTAATATGACAAGGCTCATTCCCACGGGAGGCTGACTGATGAAATCTAGCAGCCTTAGCAGGCACAATGGGATGTCCCTCCCTCGATCTCTTTCTCTCTTCCTCACTCCCAGTACACCTGCTCAGGGAGGAATAAAAGTGCAGTTTCTTGCCCTCCTCCTCCCTCTCTCTTTGTGGACAATGGATAATACCCACTTTCCACTCTCCATTTTCCCTCTCCCTGTCTCTCTCCCTGTCTCTCTCCCTGTCTCTCTCCCTGTCTCTCTCCCTGTCTCTCTCCCTGTCTCTCTCCCTGCCTCTCTCCCTGCCTCTCTCCCTGCCTCTCTCCCTGCCTCTCTCCCTGTCTCTCTCACTGTCTCTCTCACTGTCTCTCTCTCTCTGTCTCTCTCCCTGTCTCTCTCCCTGTCTCTCTCCCTGTCTCTCTCCCTGTCTCTCTCCCTGTCTCTCTCCCTGCCTCTCTCACTGCCTCTCTCCCTGCCTCTCTCCCTGCCTCTCTCCCTGCCTCTCTCCCTGCCTCTCTCCCTGCCTCTCTCCCTGCCTCTCTCACTGTCTCTCTCCCTGTCTCTCTCACTGTCTCTCTCACTGTCTCTCTCACTGTCTCGCTCCCTGTCTCTCTCCCTGTCTCTCTCCCTGTCTCTCTCCCTGTCTCTCTCCTGTCTCTCTCACTGTCTCTCTCACTGTCTCTCTCCCTGTCTCTCTCACTGTCTCTCTCACTGTCTCTCTCCCTGTCTCTCTCACTGTCTCTCTCCCTGTCTCTCTCACTGACTCTCTCACTGTCACTCTCACTGTCTCTCTCACTGTCTCTCTCCCTGCCTCTCTCCCTGCCTCTCTCCCTGCCTCTCTCCCTGTCTCTCTCCCTGTCTCTCTCACTGTCTCTCTCACTGTCTCTCTCACTGTCTCTCTCACTGTCTCGCTCCCTGTCTCTCTCCCTGTCTGTCTCCCTGTCTGTCTCACTGTCTCTCTCCCTGTCTCTCTCCCTGTCTCTCTCCCTGTCTCTCTCCCTGTCTCTCTTCCTGTCTCTCTCCCTGTCTCTCTCCCTGTCTCTCTCCCTGTCTCTCTCCGTCTCTCTCTTCTTTTCTCTGCTCCAAATATATCTGCCCAGGAGGAAGCCAAGCCCATTTCCCTACCTCCATCCCTACTTCTCTCCATCTCTTCCTACCTCCCTCCCTCTCCTCTTTTTTTCTCCAAATAGACCAAAAATAAAATAAAGCAGATGCGACAGAAAGCAAGAAAAAAACACCTAACAGACAGTGAATAAGCAGGCCTCAGTAATTAACAATAATAATAATTTTATATTATGATAATTCCAGATGTAGTGTTATTTAGTAAATAATTCAGTGTTACATAATTTTCTTTGTGCCTTAAAATATCTGGATATTTTCCAATTAGCATTTGTTTTTAGATTTTACTGATTTATTACACAAAGACTGGGGGGCTGTTGGATTTTCTGCCACTTGAGACAACATTCACTGCAAAGGACTAAAGCTGGCTTAATTTTAATCCAATTAACTCTAATCAAAGTGGCCTGCACAGCAGTGCAGCATCACAGTGTCTCATTGCTTTGTTCTCCCTGTGCCCTCTGGTGGTAACTTCCAGCACTTTAATAAGCATTTGTGGGGTTGCAGGAAATAACGTGATACATCCGCGTTTTGCAACACAGATTTCTGTGTTACACTATCAAGGTGAAAGAGGAAAGTTGTATGAGATATTAAAATAATAAAAAAATATAAAATCTCATTTGTAGACTGTAAGGGCCAACATCTATATTGATGCATATAAATCCTTAAAATTCACTCTGTCAAAATCATTCATGAATTGGTATATATCACATTTTGCCCTGAAATGCTTAATTTATTTCCTGTATAAAATGTGAAGTAAACGGCGACTAAGAGGTATATATTATATTATAACGTTAGTGGTCAGCACATTGGCCCAGCTAGAAATCCAAGTTCAAAATTTAGATTGGATGGAAACTCTGCATCCCACCATTGGTATCTGTGGCAATTCTGAAATAAGGCAAATACCATTGCAATCTTGCACATAAATGAACTTCTGAGGATGACAACAAGCCCTGTCAGTGACCACAGCCATGGCTGATTCCACATCAGCAACTCTGACACCAACAAATTTTGTTCGATACCAATTACGATTCTGCTCACTCCTGTCATGATCATCCCATTGAACATGGCAAAGACACCAATCCATCCATAAGATCCCACCAAACAAGGCGAAGATAGCAACCCATCCCTAAGATCCCACCAAACAAGGCGAAGACAGCAACCCATCCCTAAGATCCCACAAAGCAAGACAAAGACACCAACCCATCCCTAAGATCCCACCAAACAAGACAAAGACACCAACACATCCCTAAGATCCCACCAAACAAGACAAAGACACCAACCCATCCCTAAGATCCCACCAAACAAGACAAAGACACCAACCCATCCCTAAGATCCCACCAAACAAGACAAAGACACCAACCCATCCCTAAGATCCCACCAAACAAGACAAAGACACCAACCCATCCCTAAGATCCACCAAACAAGACAAAGACACCAACCCATCCCTAAGATCCCACCAAACAAGACAAAGACAGCAACCCATCCCTAAGATCCCACCAAACAAGGCGAAGACAGCAACCCATCCCTAAGATCCCACCAAACAAGACAAAGACACCAACCCATCCCTAAGATCCCACCAAACAAGACAAAGACACCAACCCATCCCTAAGATCCCACCAAACAAGACAAAGACACCAACCCATCCCTAAGATCCCATCAAACAAGACAAAGACAGCAACCCATCCCTATGATCCCACCAAAGAAGACAAAGACAGCAACCCATCCCTAAGATCCCACCAAAGAAGACAAAGACAGCAACCCATCCCTATGATCCCACCAAACAAGACAAAGACACCAACCCATCCCTAGGATCCCACCAAACAAGACAAAGACACCAACCCATCCCTAAGATCCCACCAAACAAGACAAAGACACCAACCCATCCCTAAGATCCCACCAAACAAGACAAAGACACCAACCCATCCCTAAGATCCCACCAAACAAGACAAAGACACCAACCCATCCCTAAGATCCCACCAAACAAGACAAAGACACCAACCCATCCCTAAGATCCCACCAAACAAGACAAAGACACCAACCCATCCCTAAGATCCACACCAAACAAGACAAGACACCAACCCATCCCTAAGATCCCACCAAAAAGACAAAGACACCAACCCATCCCTAAGATCCCACCAAACAAGACAAAGACACCAACCCATCCCTAAGATCCCACCAAACAAGACAAAGACACCAACCCATCCCTAAGATCCCACCAAACAAGACAAAGACACCAACCCATCCCTAAGATCCCACCAAACAAGACAAAGACACCAACCCATCCCTAAGATCCCACCAAACAAGACAAAGACACCAACCCATCCCTAAGATCCCACCAAAGAAGACAATGACACCAACCCATCCCTAGATCCCACCAAACAAGACAAAGACACCAACCCATCCCTAAGATCCCACCAAACAAGACAAAGACACCAACCCATCCCTAAGATCCCACCAAACAAGACAAAGACACCAACCCATCCCTAAGATCCCACCAAACAAGACAAAGACACCAACCCATCCCTAAGATCCCACCAAACAAGACAAAGACACCAACCCATCCCTAAGATCCCACCAAAAAGACAAAGACACCAACCCATCCCTAAGATCCCACCAAACAAGACAAAGACACCAACCCATCCCTAAGATCCCACCAAACAAGACAAAGACACCAACCCATCCCTAAGATCCCACCAAACAAGACAAAGACACCAACCCATCCCTAAGATCCCACCAAACAAGACAAAGACACCAACCCATCCCTAAGATCCCACCAAACAAGACAAAGACACCAACCCATCCCTAAGATCCCACCAAACAAGACAAAGACACCAACCCATCCCTAAGATCCCACCAAACAAGACAAAGACACCAACCCATCCCTAAGATCCCACCAAACAAGACAAGACACCAACCCATCCCTAAGATCCCACCAAAAAGACAAAGACACCAACCCATCCCTAAGATCCCACCAAACAAGACAAAGACACCAACCCATCCCTAAGATCCCACCAAACAAGACAAAGACACCAACCCATCCCTAAGATCCCACCAAACAAGACAAAGACACCAACCCATCCCTAAGATCCCACCAAACAAGACAAAGACACCAACCCATCCCTAAGATCCCACCAAACAAGACAAAGACACCAACCCATCCCTAAGATCCCACCAAAGAAGACAATGACACCAACCCATCCCTAAGATCCCACCAAACAAGACAAAGACACCAACCCATCCCTAAGATCCCACCAAACAAGACAAAGACACCAACCCATCCCTAAGATCCCACCAAATAAGACAAAGACACCAACCCATCCCTAAGATCCCACCAAATAAGACAAAGACACCAACCCATCCCTAAGATCCCACCAAACAAGACAAAGACACCAACCCATCCCTAACATCCCACCAAACAAGACAAAGACACCAACCCATCCCTAACATCCCACCAAACAAGACAAAGACACCAACCCATCCCTAAGATCCCACCAAACAAGACAAAGACACCAACCCATCCCTAAGATCCCACCAAACAAGACAAAGACACCAACCCATCCCTAAGATCCCACCAAACAAGACAAAGACACCAACCCATAAGAACAACCAAACAAGACAAAGACACCAACCCATCCCTAAGATCCCACCAAACAAGACAAAGACACCAACCCATCCCTAAGATCCCACCAAACAAGACAAAGACACCAACCCATAAGAACAACCACACAAGACAAAGACACCAACTACCAGTAATCAATAAGATCCCATCAAAGAAAGCCAAAAGCTCTCAGTCGTTTATAAGAACAACCATCCAGAACAATGGCTACTACTCGCCTACATGACCTCCCTGTCTAACAAGGCAAAAACACCAACTAATCCACAAGATCTAATCTAAGAAGACAAATACACAAAGAATATACCAAACACGACAAAGACTCCAATTCATCTGTAAGACCCAATCAAACATCGGATTGACTAATCAGGCCTAGAAAACAAGTGTATTAATTTAATCCAAATCTGCTTATTAATCACATTTATGATCGCAATCATCGAAACCATCTCCCAAATTGCATTTCCAGCGATGAGTGTGAGCAGGGGCGGCCATGAAACAGCCATGAATCAGCACACAGCTCAATATGCAAATGAGAATGAGTCAAGTGCATGACTTCAACGTGTTCATTAAGACTTCTCGATTATACACAAAACTGGTGGCTGAGTGAACACAATATGATAAATTTTGGGAACATAAACTGACATTTAGTTAGTTTCAATAATAAACCGTTATTCTAAAGATTGACTGTACAAAACATAGTTGTATTGATGTGTCACATGACAAAGAACAATATCGCAACCTTATAAATGAATACTTTTGAATATTTGTCCTTCGATATTTGGATTGCTGCAAAATCATCTGTCCTGTCACATGACTTTCTTTCAAGCTTACAGTACCGTGAACATAAAATGCAATGGACAAGATTTAAATTTAGCGTTTAAAGCTCCAAATTCAATATCCCATTTGTTAGTTCATTTGATATGGTCTATATTCTAATTGAATTTAAAGCCAATTAAAATTCATACTTGATTTGATATTTTTTTCGTTTTCTAAATTTCTGGGATATTTAATTTGATATCCAATTCAAGTGAAGTTTAACTTTTTGATATATAGTAACACATTTATACATAAATTCAGTGATAATTTCTAGATGCCCAGGCACTGGACGCCTTATCATCACTTAATTGATAACTGACCCGATATCGCACATTTGGTCATAGTTATATTAACATTCTTATGAGCTTGAAAGTCCATTTATTCTTTAAGATCTATGTCATTTATCACAGTCATTTAGAAGTATCTCTACCTTTTAAAAACGCTCGTTAAATTTAAGAATTACTGTTTAATGATTAATTTTCGTCACGAGCTCATTATATCATCCCTTACCCAAATGACTTCTCTCAACTTGGTTAAATCACACAAAGAATTATGGTTAAATCACAGGTTCAGTTGAATCTAGGGTGTTTTTTTATACATAGGATTAAAACAGAGCAAGCTCAATGTATATGGAGCTTGCCTTATTTGATTGACATACATCTTTTTACTTCCCTATCAAGTACATCAGGTTAAACGGACCATAGTTGAACCTCCACAAAGAGCATGTTTCTACAATATATCCTTAATCAGTATGTTTAGCCAATAAGTTACAACAAATTGTAATAAAAACCCATCTTCACTTTCAGACCAAGATGTGTGACGTAAGTGTTCTTCCACCTAGTCTGTCATTTCAGATGAACCACAAAACAGATTTATTAGCAGGATATAAACATAAGGTGAGCCAAACGTAACAGGTGACATGATACAGATCACGTTGATGTTGTCGCAAGTGATGTTATCACAAATGATGTTATCATAAACTACGTTTTTAACAAACAATGTCAAAAGGTGAAAGTACTTGTGTTGTCAGTGCTAAGGTTCTGATAGGGCCAACGTCACCCAAACAGTTATTCTAAATACCATCTGATTGAACATGGAGATTGAACATGATTGCTAACAGTGCAGTAACCCAAGATGGAAGTAGACAAGGACGCCTTTGTTTTATCGAAACTTCAACTATTCGCACCTATATGTGTTACCTGCACTTCTGAGAAATTAGTCGATACTGCCTTTGAAGCATTTACTCAATCAGCAGATAATATATGACCAACGACAAAGAATCAGTTATTAAAGACCGGACAAGCCTAGGTCAAGTGACACCAATTTTGTCATTATGCCAGAAATGTGTACCACATAATATCACGTTTCAATGTCTGGTTTAACTTCAGTAACAACAACAAATACTCAGAATAAAAAAGACGATCTGAGACAAAGTAGCACTGTTCAGTGTCTGAAAGAAAATGTCACTGTTTTAATGACATTTTGCTTCAATTTGGCAACAAATCAAAAAAAGCTGAATATATTTCAACAAATGAGGTATTTGATATTTGGAATCCAAAAAGGTTCAACATTTCATTTCACAATGTTGGGACTTAATATTCACTTTGCTGTGACCAGTCTCATTTACTGTGTTCAATCATAGACATCTCTTATGCTTAATATCTACTCTTCACTCTTCGATATCTGATGCACACTGTTTGATATTTGATTACACTACTTGAGCTGTTCCTCCACTACTGTTGCTCCATGTCCTGTACGTCTCACCTGTCTTACCGGTTTGTATATCAATAGAGTTATACCAATTTTGTACCATTCAAACATTGGTGTTTAACCTCTTAATACCTATATTTCTAAAATGGCTCAATCCTATCCAATTCTGGAGTCACCTTAGGTGCTCTCATCTGTAATCTTTTTACTGTATCCAGGTTCTGTTTATGATCTGGCAATAACCTTCCCCATTTCCATTGCTCACTGCAGCTGCAGGAATAACAACCCTAAATGTGCACTCTAAGGCAATACCCCCGAAATGTGCACTCTAAGGCAATACCCCCAAAATATGCACTCTAAGGCAATACCCCCAAAATGTGCACTCTAAAGCAATATCCCTCAAATGTGCACTCTAAGGCAATACCCCCAAATGTGTACTCTAAGGCAATATCCCCCAAATGTGCACTCTAAGGCAATATCCCCAAATGTGCACTCTAAGGCAATATCCCCCAAATGTGCACTCTATTCCTATAATCCCAAATGTGCACTCTATTGCAATAGCCCCAAATGTGCACTCTATTCCAATAACCCCAAATGTGCACTCTACGGCAATATCCCCCGTATGTGTGTACACTAAGGCACTACCCCCCAAATGTGCACTCTATGGCAATATCCCCTGTTTGTGTGTACACTAAGGCAATACCCCCCAAATGTGCACTCTATGGCAATATCTCCCGTATGTGTGTACACTAAGGCACTACCCCCCAAATGTGTACTCTATGGCAATATCCCCTGTATGTGTGTACACTAAGGCAATACCCCACAAATGTGTACTCTATGGCAATATCCCCCGTATGTGTGTACACTAAGGCACTACCCCCCAAATGTGCACTCTATGGCAATATCTCCTGTATGTGTGTACACTAAGGCAATACCCCACAAATGTGCACTCTATGGCAATATCTCCTGTATGTGTGTACACTAAGGCACTACCCCCCAAATGTGTACTCTATGGCAATATCCCCTGTTTGTGTGTACACTAAGGCAATACCCCCCAAATGTGTACTCTATGGCAATATCCCCTGTATGTGTGTACACTAAGGCAATACCCCACAAATGTGCACTCTATGGCAACATCCGCAAATGTGTACTCTGAGGCAATAATGCGCATTAGGATAAAACAGCCAACGAGCACCTAACAAAAATAAAATTACACAACTATGAATGATTGTTTGCAACATCATTTCAAAGATTGTTGCAATGTTACTTAACCCATCCACCCAGCGGTGGAAATATATTCAGCGCTTGGGGTGTTTTGCAAAATTTAACTAAAATTTATCATTGGACATGATGTAGCACATTGCATTTTAGGATTACAGCTCAATCATGATGTCACCTGGCCTAAACTAAACCTGGGGTTTTGTCATAAAGCTGTTACATATGACCAAATTGTGGAATGATCATTGCATGTAAACAGGTCATCACTGCTATGCATCACAGCAACACAAATTTATTTCACATATAAACACTCTCCAAACAAGAGATTTGTATAATCACAAGTAGTCTGTACCTGTGATTATATAAATCTCTCTTGAAATAACACTTTCCTGAGGTTATCTATGTGCCATAACAACACCCTGATTGGTTGTTGTTCTTACTTTCAATGAGATCATTTGATCTGTGATAACAGTACCTGGAATGTGTGAAAGACACTGTCATGGTGACTTGTTATCAATGAACCAGAACTATCACAGGTAGATTATAATCTTTGCTTGGCTTTAACTTGAACATTTATTTGCTGATCAATAAATTAACATGCATTATGGACGGGCTCCTTGAAATTATAATTATTTACAATTGAAATACAATCTATTTCATACGGGCACAGTATGTCACAGTGTAAAAGTTATAGAGTTAATCTGTCTATCTAGGTTATTTAGTGTTAAAGGGTAAAAGTTATTTTATATATATATATATATATATATATATATATATATATATATATATCTAATAATACGTCTAGGCTATCTGTCTTGTGACTATCAGATAAGTACTAAGAAGGCAACATAACAATTAATCCTCTTAATTGTCACCTTTGGAAAACATTTTCAGAAAGGACAATTATTATTGAATTGACACAGTGATGGAACCAAACATAATTTATCACAGCCACATTGGCTCAGTTCTCTTTGTCACAACTGGACAGAATGTCACAACTGGACAGAATGTCACAACTGGACAGAATGTCACAACTGGACAGAATGTCACAACTAGATGCAATGTCACAACTGGACACAGTGTCACAACTGGACGCAATGTCACAACTGGACACAATACCACAACTGGACACAATGTCACAACTGGACACAATGTCACAACTGGACACAATGTCACAACTAGACACAATGTCACAACTGGACACAATGTCACAAGCAGTAATTGTTCAACTCATTTTAAAGGTATTTTGCATACAACCCACAAACATGCTATTTACCATTTTATAAAAAACAAATTGTCAGTCAATCCACTACATGGTGTTGTGTCCCATTGGTAATTTCTACTAAGGTCCTTTTCATTTTCGTAAGTTGTCCAATCTACTGATTATTGTTGTTTCTTTTAATTACTTTATAACAAAATTACATCTTCTTTTCTTTTAAGCTGACTGTGCCTAGACATACTATTATTATGTGTTCATATATATCCATACAATATACATACATACAAAATATTACATATACATGGTTTTTGCATTTGAAACATTTCCTCCACAAACATAACATTTAAGAAACATAAGTGCACATATTATGTTATACATCTAGATATATATATATATATAGTTATATTATATATATATATATATATATATATATATATATATATATATATATAAAATTATATTTCATTTATATTACAAATACTGCTGACAAACACTGCATCACTACAACCAAAATAATGTTACTACTTTCTACCCAAATCAACCCTACTTGTTACCCCTATTTCACACCACAATTTCCTTGCTCCAATTTCCCCTTACTTCCTATCTCACTAGCCCCTACCTGCCACCCCAGTTGCCTCTGCTTGTTACCACAGTTTGCTATGCCATTTATCCTTACTCGCTACCTTAATTACACCAGTCATATAAATGTCACCATTATTTGCTAAAATAACCTGCTGGTCTTATGAACTGGCACTTTTTCAAAGTTGTCAGCCAGATGAAATATTTTATACTCTTGGGCCTACTTTTGTACTGTGCCTACTTGCATCCCCAACTGTATCTACTTGCAACTCATAGGTGGGTACCAGGTAGTTGCTACGGAAACAGCTCCTACTTGTAACAAATTTCCAAAACCTGTAAGTCTACATGCAGACCTATCAATTGTCACTCGCCCTACCTGTAGACACCCCTTACTTGTAGACGTATCAATGATCACTTCTCCTACCTGTAGATACCCCTTAACTGTAGACCTATCAACGATCACTTCCCCTACCTGCAGACACCCCTTAGAACTGTCTCTACCTATTATCCCCAATTCCCCTACTTTAAAAAACATTCTTATACAGCACAGTATCCAGTCCTATGGTGTGCTGAAGGCATTTATTACACTTTTTCTTGTAGATACCCACCTGTAGACATCCCCTACCTGTAAAAAAAACACCTGCCCCTACCTACAGACCTACCTGTAGACACCACCATCCAGGTGCGGCCTCCGTCCATGTCCATGCCATCTGACGCTGTTTATTGAAAATGAACTTGACTCGCCGGTGCTCTATGTTAAACTCTTGACAACACCCTTGGGCTACTGCCGCACTTAATTACTTGCTCCAATGACTCTGCCCCGGGTGACAGGCTTGTGGACTTATGTGACGTCCTTGTATGAGTTGGTTCCCACAATGCTTACAAAAAACATTTTGCCTTACCAAACTTAAGAGGGTTAATATGTAACCGTGCACTAGTAATGAGTTGATTCACAAAGTTGTCCAAAGCTAGCTTGGGTGTCAGTTTCTTAAGAACCATTAAACATTTGTATGTTAGATTTAAATATTATTATCACTCATATGTATCTGATTTCTTGTTATTACTATGAACTAAAAATCAGACCCCTTCCTATCACATATTAAGTATGTGTCAAGCAGTCACATTTTTTTCAAGTTTTATCTTTTTAAATCATACATACTAACAATAATGTCACGCGTCTGCAACACTAACATATGATTACGTTGATAAGAAGAGATTACACCCGCAGCAACAGCTGACATTACCCATGATTCCAGTGTTAGACATAGCAATGACACAGTTGTTGTAACATGGGCCTATTACAAGACTTGTGGACAGAAGCTGGCTGGAGTCCAACTGCCTCACTGAATGACATCGTTTGCAGTGTCTGCCTTCTACAATGCTATCTCCGCTCAAACAAACTCTGCTATTGTGTATCTGTCTGTATCTGCCTGTCTCTCCTTGCTCCCTGGCACACCTGGTCTCTTGCAGGGAGAGACTTGAGTGCCTCAAGATACAATGACCAAGGCGCCTATGAAGGGCTCATGAGGTCAATGGAAGACACAAGAGGATTTTAATGGACCCAATAAGAATAATTATAAATAATAATGCAAGCAACAACAAAAGGCCCAGGATTACGACATCAAAGAGATATCAAATATAAATTGGCTACTGTTACATACCATACTCTTTCCACTCAATATCCGACATATTTAGTTAATCTGCTACATTTCTCTGATATCTCTAGGATCCTTAGATAATCTTATTCCAAACAACTTTTGGTTCCTAAAATTAAGCAATATTTTGGCAAATGTGCTTTCTCTGTACCTGTGTCAACAGTCTGGAATTAACTCCCTATTACAATTAAATCTTCTGAAACTATTGCCACATTTTTTTGAAATAGCTTTTCCACCATAAATGTTTGTTTGATGGTTCCATGTTCCAAAGATGAGTTTTGACTGTCCCTGTTTATGGTTACGCCAAATTATAATTACTTTGTTTGTTATGGCTCTGAGTTTGAATTTTAAGGATCTGTTAAGAGAGACAGCTCTACAGGGGACCAAGAGAGATTCAGACCCCAAAAGGACTAGATGGTCACAAAGAAATCATGGGATGAACAATTATATTTTATTGTGAATATACAATTAAAACTATATCTTATCAAATGCCATCTGTGCAAGCAGAGCAACTGACTTTGAAATAACAAACCATATCACTTTAAACAGTGTGATGATTGTCAGATACCACTATTTTACTTACATTTGTTTCAATTTGGTAACATCCTTCAAGTTTCATATTATATATCCTCAATTTATTACATCTAAAGAATTATATTAATTTATTGTACAAGTGTTAGTGAAGGGTAGCTACCTTCACCTTGTCAATTCTCGGGCCCCTACATTTCTCACATTCCACCATTTTGATTTTATCATCTTGAAATTCTTAACTAATTGAATGACTCTGTTGCCAATGAGTGGAGAGCACTCGTATCTATGTGCTGCTATTTCACAGATAAGGCTACTTTATTCACCCAACTTTGTCTGTGTCTTTCGGAGGTGACATTATCCTCAGGTGTTTTCATTAGTTGCACCTGGTAGTAGTTTTAGTAGAAAAAATCTTATAGTACCAGATAAAAATTAACAGGATAAACTAATGGAAACAGTTGAGATTAGTTACTACGCATGGTATTACTATTATTGTTACACATTATGTAAGTATTTTTATGTTAACTTATCACATATATGAAAGTTATATTTACATCCAATATGCAGGCATTGATTGATAACAATTATAGCAGTCAGATTAATAAATAAGAGTGACCCCTGAATGAACCACAGAAACTGCTGAAAACCGATAAATGGCAATTTGAAAGACAACTGTTCATTTATTTCTTGACAACATGTGTTATGCTCTTTTTGATGCTTTCTTTCATAGCAAAAACTATTCCCCCCTGTTACTTTTTAGTTACATTCTTTCTAATTACTGCCTGGACCCCTGGTTGGACCACCCAAGAACACTCTCAACCATAAATCTAGGTGGGAACCAGCGCAGACAAGCAGCTAATAAATCAACAACGGCTTGATACAGGTGAGTACACGCCACAGTGGTGCTACACTTACAAACAATCTGTGGTCACATTCGCAGTGGCTATATGTTAAATATCCACATCCACATCAATAAAATAAATTACATTCAAGTCCACAGGGTAGGGAGAAAGGATTCTTCTTGCAGGGCTCAATAGCAAGGCTTCCTAACAGAGCCACACTTCTGTCTTCGAAATATGTTTAGTGTTTGTTTCCGACTTTAAATGGCCTGACCTCATCTACAACCATTGCATTTGTAAGTTCACAAATAACTAACCATGGAAGTGGTCATATACGGTCTTCGAAATAAAGTTTGCTTCATGGAATCATTTACAATCTGTTTGGATATGTAACAGACTGTCACTAAAGATATATATATATACTGAAGCAAAAATCCAAGATGTGATCAGATAAAAATGTAAGTGGGTGTAATTTTCAGTTGAAACTGACTTTGACTGTGTCATAAGAAAATTATATGTAATATCATGTTAAATCAGTGATATTGATGTTCTTTGACAATCTTTACATATTTTAGATATGATCATGAGTAGTACGACGAATAATCTTTTTTGGGACATTAAAGTGAATTGAATATTCATTAAATTGATTGATAATTGTATGTGTAACCCCTTAGCATCATTACAAGTATGTATTACACAAACAAAAAGCACAGAAGAGAATGACAAAAACAGTTTGACCATCCAAGTGAGAATAACCGATTATAATTAACCAAAATATATGAATAAATAACAAGAAACATCATATATCATGTCATATATTTAGATATACCCTTCTAACACAATCTAACATTAACAAATGAATGTTGTAAAGTGATGATTTAAAGAAGCCTGCCAGCAGACACAGGAAGCCTCACTGTCTCAAGGTTCCACCCCGCCTCACACTGACACTTTTATGGACAACTATGAATTAATTTTATTACTGTGGAACAGCCATAAAACTAACCAGTATAATTAACTTGTGCAATTAATGCTTTTCCACGTATGTTGTAACAACGCACTGTCATTCCAGATATGATCGCAGCATGAAATTTGCATTTCCAAAGTGCATCTTAGTAGACACAGTGACAGGATAAAAGAGAAGCTATTACAGACTACTGATCAATGCAAAGCTTCCGAATGAAGACATCTCGACCAGAAGCCAGAATCTGATTGAAATAATGTTGCTTTCTACTTAACTTCATCTCATCAAAGAAAATGAGACATTTCTTATTAAAAGTTGAACCTAGTGCGACCAGGCATGCACTTCATTTGCTAGACCCTGCTTGTTAAAAGGCCCTGCTTGTTCAGACCCTAGTTGGAAATCCTAATAGGAGGTTCTATTCTGTTGGGAGACAGTATTGACTTTTAATTCAGAGGTACTACTTGATAGCCGCGTTATGCCATACTATGAAGAACTGGCAGGGTGCCCTGCAGTAAGACCCTGGAATGAGACTCTGACACAAGGCCCTGGTATGAGTATCTTGTAAGAATGTTAGAAATTCTAGTTTTAAACAGATCGTCAGTTCCTTCCGAAATAAGACCACTTCATCGCATGTCATTTATTTTCTACCAGCCTGTTACAACACGTTTACCTGCAACATTCAAGCGACACTCACTCTGTAGACAGGAAGGTTACACAGTATTATAGTGGAATATGATATATATATATATATATAGATCTGATGAAGAAACTAATAATGAAATTAATGTTATCCCAGATCACATCACAGTTAAGAAGCTCTTTCATGTAAGATGCCAGTTATGATCAACAGGCATACATCCGTTAAATATTTCTGCATCTATGATGTACAGAATAAGCAGCCATGATAACGATGTCTGATAGAGACAGTCTTAATAGACTTCACAACATGTAATTATCCAGCTGGACCCGTGCACTGATAATTTAAGGCTGAGTGAATGCTTCAGTTGATTCTTAACCTCCTTTATCAGCCATCAGATATTCAACTGCCCCACCATAATCGCACATCAAAAGTGTGACTCGGCATGAGGAAAATTGAAATAAATAATGCCTGTTGAATAAACACTATGGCGTACTTTCCATTGATACATTCCAATACAGGGACGTCTTTGGTTCAAACCATATAATTGACTTGATGACTTTCACATTTCAAGCTGTTCAGATGTTTGTCATTTAGCCCTGGAAGGTGAAGAATGTTGACAAGTTGGAACAGAAGGCTGCAGTGTGGCTAGGGGACAAAACACCTGTCATTTTCTCACACAAATATTTTAATTTCACAGTGGTGCAATTCTTCACTGAATTCCTTAAGAAAGTCGTGACCATATATTAATTCCTAAGCCTCACATAACTTATTCAAATTTTAGCAACTATCATGTGCAACAAAGTAAGTTAAACTATATAGCTTGCATGAAAACAAAAATGTTATACTCCTTTTGTGTTGAATTATGTACACTCATATCATGTTGAAGATATTGGCTTCTGACTACAGTTAGCAACCCCAAATATCAAGTTAATTAAATAGCTGACACCCCAAGTATCAGGTTACATACTACTACTACTACCTGGTAATAATAATAATAATTAACCTTCCCAAATATTTGGCTAAATAAAAATGAAATTATACTGATTTTAACATGTATTTATCAACTTTGTAAATTACATTATGGTAATACCAACTGTATTACTGGCATTTTAACATGTAACAAAATATTTTTTAATAATCCTTTAAACAGAGTACACATTTTAAAAATATCAAATCTTGAAACCCCTAAGTACTGAGTACCCGGTACACAATAACAAACATCCGCAAATATCAGGTTATATAATGCTAATAATAACAAAACCACTCCAAATGTTATGCTACATAACAGTAACAGTAAACATCCCCAAATACCAAATAACATAATAACAAGAACAAACACCCCCAAATATCAAGTTACATAATAATAACAACAGCAAACACCCCAAAATATGAAGTTACATAACAGTTGGTTACAAAATTATGGACCAATGACAATGAGAACAGATACAATGAAGTTATATTTCTGAAAAATGTATGCCAAATAAAAAATTTGCTTGCTAGCAGTGGTCAACTAGAGATACAAACTGACACATCCAACTAATGTAACATGGCATTTATTGCCACATTTGTGTCATAAATGTCTATGTCTTGTATGGTTTGCTATGTATGCCACATATTTAACTGTAAATGTACATTTAGAAGCTTAATTTATATATAAACATGATAGATATATTACACTGCAACTAGACATTTGCATAACGGTTGTAAAATTATACCAACGACATTTTGCCTAAAGTTATGGAAACGCAACTTTTAACCATAGGACTTTAAGCTTCACCCTCCCCAATACCTTGCTACTTGTTATATTTTGTGAAAGTGTGGACAATGTAGTGGTACTAGAACGCTACAGTATTGTGAAAGCACAAATATCCACATTCAGTTGCATTATTTTCCCAACGATGCTATTGGCAGGATTCAGTATTCAAAATGCATTTTGTCATCACTGGTGGGGTGGGTAATATTAAATAATAATAACCACACGCAGAAAATATTTAAAAAAGTCGAGTTTCTTGTGAAAAAAGTGGCTTAACAAACTGTCATGTCTGTATTAATATGTTAGCTAACAGAAAAACACCCAGCAACTGTATTACTGGTATCAAGCTGGCACAATATTTTTAATTTTGGAGACCTCTGTAATTGCCTGAAATATTTCATATGTCATATAGTTTCGGAAGCATTCTGAGAAAACACATTCCTCTGCTAAAGGCAAACCAGCCACATCTGAAGACAGACACCTTAAAAGCAACAACAAAGACATTCACATCTGTCAGACCAGATCAAAAGACACACACCTCAAGAAAGCATCAGGCAGAAATCAATACATAATCACCTCTGGTGTTGGACAGGGTAGATGGTAGCTTACAGGACTGAAGCCCGACAGCAAAGATCCCCTCCCCAGGGTCTGGCTTGGCCAATGAGGGATGATACAGAGCATAGCATCGTTGTTAAATAGGTGATTAGGCAGAGTGAGTAGAGTACCAGAGAGAGGGTGTGGCCACATGGTCATGGAGACAAAGGAAGTGGGGAAGAAGATCCTGGGGGATTAGAGGCTTCCTTCCCCACCACCTGTCTGTCAGTGAACACCAGCAGCTCCCCACCACAGACTGGCACAGTGGCACAGTGGCACATGAAACATTCTCCTTACCATGCCTTATGCACAATAACTTTACTGGCTGATTTTACCAAAATAATATCTAGGATGCACCCATAAGGATATATATATATATATATATATATATATATATATATATATATATATATATATATATATATATATATATATATATATATACACCAATTAATAATTGTCACATAACATTTTAATTATTTTACTAACTATTATGTTCACACATATTAATAGTAACACATAGGGTTATACTAAACATACTAGTATCTCCTAATTGATTGTTTTTGTTTGTTCATATGAACAAGACTCATAGACCACATTTTTACCAGTCCAAAATATCCTTATAGATCCATCATCTATGTGCTCATGCATGCGCGGCCATAATTCAAGCCAGAAGCACACAGAGTGAATACTAAGCCAGGTTTTTTGCTTCTAAAATGTCAACCGGTTCACTGAAATTTCTACCTGTCCAAAGTGAAACGTGCCTGTCCTAAAGACGGCTTGGTGGGTTTGAAGCTAAAGCTATGCTACTCACCTTCAGGATCTCGCTACACATCGTCACCTCTACTCTGTCTGTTGTGTCCGCATGGGTTACGTGAGATGTTTCAACTGCTCCAGACGTTTGGCTATTGAACAACTGTCAACATAATCACAAGTCTTTTTCCCAGATAACATAACTGCACAACACTGCAATATATGTTTGTACAGTGGTGTAATTTATGCATGTACAATGCTGCAATAAGCATAGGTACAATTACAACTTTGTAATCTGAGAGTTATACTCATTTACAATATTGTACAAACTTATTTGCACCATGACACAATGAAATCTGATAACCACAAACTACATAATTACAGAGGTTCATTTAAAGAATCTCTCACATTTATGATGAACTTCCTATTACAGTGTATGTAACTTTTTATTTCATTAATGCATTGCTTGTGGGACATGACGTGACTCGGAGCTAACTTCAACCTCTGAGTTTCACTGTCCCCCACAAGGTGACAGTCATGTCATCTTGGGACCTCTGTGTTTCAAATAAATAGCAATCAATTATTTCTTATTGACACCAGTTTACCTAAAGTTAGCATCTAGTAACTTATTTGTCATTTCCATGAAACAGATAAAGAAAAATAATAAGGTAAAACTAAGTTTCTTGATAGGAGAATAAATATTTAAGAAAGCAGTATTTTGTTATAACTTAAATGCAAGATGCAACGAATGATTTTTTGGGTAAAACAAACAAACAAACAAACAAACAAACAAACAAACAAACAAACAAACAAACAAACAAACAAACAAACAAACAAACAAACGTGTTTGCAAATCTTAGTGAGTATAATGATATCAGATAACTAACTACATTGCTCCAGTTCACTCAGCTGTATGAGACAATATGAGTACCTGGCTACAGAGAGTGGTGGATAAGTGTGTATGAAGTGTTCGCGCATTAATTGCAGCATGGCAGAATGTTTCCCAGAGAACCCGAGATTGTGTTCAATTGTGCAGGGTAAAGTGTGAAGCATTTTGAGTCATCCTGAGGATTGGATACTACATTTAATATAAGGCTATATAATAACTCACCTTCTTTAACACATTAACTAACAAATTAACTAATATAAATGGTTATATTATTGTGTCACATCAGTGTACATGTATTTATAAGCTTGTTTGTTTCATAATAAAATCAAGGCTACCCAATTAATTCTAAATTCACACTTCCCCCACGGACAATTATTCGGTGTTTTCCCATTATAGCTACTTCCCCTTATAGCTACTTCACATTATAGCTACTTTTTTATTCCCGTTATAGCTACTAATTAAGTTTGACAGTTGAACTAGTCCCGTTATAGCTACTTTTCCATTTCTCCATTTTACAATGTAACAAGATAAGGGAGCATTAACTATTTCATCTCCATCCAGCTGATGTCCATGAGGGGTAGACGGCTTTGATATAAGTGTGTCCGACTGAGAAATTTCCACAAAATCAAGTGATAATTTTTAACGAGTGCTTTGTGGAGACATGGCTTGGTGATGATTCAAAAATCACCATGGACATGTCGAATGTCTACACAGAAACTGACAAATGAACAAACAACCATGTTGAGGGATGGAATTCCAAGTTTGCGAAAGTGGTGGGGAAACACCCTCCCAACATCTTCCAGTTCATGGTTGCTAAACATGATGCTGCTGTCCTACCACCACATAACAAGAATAATTGATAACTCATTACATTTTGATAATGCAATTCTGTACTCAGTACAATGAATGTAGTTGTCTTTTGATTTTTTTTACAAACATGTGTTTTATGGTATATTTTCAATTTCAAATAACTGACAGTTACATTTATATATAATTCTTATGACTTTTTAAATGTGTCCTTCATTAATACATTTCATGTAGAAATCTTACAGTAATCTGAAATAGTTAATGCTCCCTCTTGCTGTCCCCTCCTGAATTGTGTATTTAAATAAGTAGCTATAACGGGATTAGTTTGCCTGTCAAACTTAACGAGTAGTTATAACGGGAAAAAGATGTAGCTATAACGGGAAGTAGCTATAACGGGAAGTACCCGGGTAGCTATAACGGACCTACACCAATTATTCGGCTGATAGGTCTGTAATTAGTTATCATAGATTTTAAATTAATAAATGAATGACGTGGAATAACATGTTTGGAGAACATGAATAAATCAGACAATTTCTCATATGTTCCCCCCATTATTGTTGGACAAGTTAACATGTGTCAGCAAACCTTCTAACTTCCATTTTGTTCATGGAAAAATCCATGTATTTTTACATTTAAAGTTATGATATAAATATCTCCCAAATTTTGTGTAGTGAGGAATAAATGTTATATAACTAGCATGCATGTTACTGGTATGACACATAGGTCTGGACAACCAACAGGATTTTATTACTGCTCACCCCAGACTAGTGGATCAGAGCTCAGGCAGTCTAGTCTTTAACATGGTCAAACTACCATACGGGCAGTTTGACCACGTTAAAGTTTCACATGTATGGATCTAACATATTTGTCTGTGAGAAACGTAGGGTAAAAACAATCTTACATGTCACAAAACTTGACATTTGAGGTAATAATAGAACTCTATAATTAATTCCCTTCACTCATACGGTCTCTCCCTCCCTATTTTCCTACTGTCATAATTACGGTCTGCCCTTTCCTTTTTCCCTTCCCTCAGGTACTGTCCCTCCCTATTTCTCTTCAGGGTTCACTCATATGGTCTGTCCTCACCTTTGATCCCTTCTCTCATAGGGTTGTTCTAACTATTTCGTTTCCCTTGTGGTCTGTCAGCCCAATTTTTATTCTCTCACATGGTTTGACACTCCCAGTTTTCCTTCCCTCATGTCGTCCGTCATTAACTACTTAATCTTTCATTATAACATTTTATTATATCCAATCCATAGTTATATGATCTGCTCCTGCCTATTTCAATTTCTTCATTATGAATATTTATGATCTGTTCCACTCCTGTACTACCCTTTTGTGGTACATTCCTCCCTACTTCCTTTCCCTCATGAGTTTTGCCCCTCATGGTTGGTTTAATTCCTTCCTGCGGTCCAATCCTAATTTTTATTCCTTTCATTTTTATGTTTTGAGGTTTGACTGTGAAGGGATTTTTCAATGAAACATTGATCCTTTTATAATCAGTAAAAATGACGAGACACATGATAGAGGCACCCACATGCTGCTTCACGGTCCACTCATCGCCTGGGCGTGGGATCTCATCACCCTGGGGTGGGGTCGAAGACAACCGACTGGTGAAGGCAGCGATGCGAGCAAGGAGAGCGCTGCGACTACGCTCGTACTCGGCAACCAGCGAACGGAGCTTCACCACCCTCGTCGCATAGCGCGATACGCGGCGACGCAGGGACAGAATGCAGTCGTGTCTCTCGGCGTCCGTCGCGTCGCCTTGCTGGAGTGTCAGCCCACAGCCGCGGCAACACTTGCGCGGGAGATCGCACGCGAGTCGCTGTCCGTAGACATGGGTGATGACGCGGCCGGCGCGCGTGATAGGGCATGAACAGTCGAGAACACAGCAAGCCAGCTTATCGCCATGCACCAGTTCTATACAACCACGACGACGGAAGTTGCGCCGAACGCTCATGTCCGAGGTGGCGTGGTGGAATTGGGTAGTTCCCAGCCGGAGGCTGGTCGGCGTCACCTCGACGAGTTGACGATGACAGCCGACGCCGACGGTCGCACATGTCGCCTGGCCTACGACAGACGCGAACATACACTCCGAGCAAAAGATACCCTCGTACGGGGTGGATATCGGATTCTCGAGAACGCCATCAGAGGCAGTACGTTTAGAGATGGAATCAACCAGCTCGACAAACACATCTTCGTCGATTCCCATGTCCCTGGGTGATGGCGATGGTCGAGCAATAGCGACGCCGCCGATTGGAACCGTCGCGGGACGGTGTTCCCAACACCGTTAAAGCGTCGTCTCGTAGACGCTATCAGAGCTAGTTTTACTGACGCTACTGATGCTTGTATTCATTCACAAAACGACGGTGTCTATCTATCATATCTGGTCAGGCGTCGTTTGCGCTGCCTGACACTTGGCGGATCGAAGTATTACACGGCCGCTGCCTGCGCACTGCCTTCCCGGCAGTAATGTAGCACCCACACACACAAGGGAGACGCGATTCGCTCGATAAAGTCGCCTCCAGCTCTGGCCGCAGTTTATCACCGCAGACATGCACTGGTGCTTCTACGCGAAGCAAACAAACGCGATTATTCTCGAGCACGAAGACATATGATGACGCACGATCTTCTGTAAGTTAAGCACGCAAATGTTTTATTCAGGACAGCCCGCGGAACATAATGTAAAACTTTAAGCACGAAGACATATGATGACGCACGATCTTCTGTAAGTTAAGCACGCAAATGTTTTATTCAGGACAGCCCGCGGAACATAATGTAAAAATTTAATTTTGGAAAGTGTAAGTGCCTTCACACAGGACATGGGAATGAAGATGCACAATATACAATGGGTGATACTGTACTAAATACTACCTTAAAGGAAAAGGACTTGGGCTTAACTATTAGTGCTGACATGAAGGTATCAGAGCAGTGTGGAATTGCAGCAGCGAAGGGAAACCAAATTCTTGGATTAATTAGGCGAAATATAGTGTACAAAGAAAAAGAACTAATAATTCCGCTGTATAAAACAATAGTTAGGCCTCACTTAGAATATTGTATACAAGCATGGAGGCCATATCGCAAGAAGGATATTGATATGCTAGAAAGAGTACAAAGGAGAGCAACCAAAATGATACCAAAACTCAGGAATATTAGTTATGAAATGCGTCTAAAAGAATGTGGCTTAACAACACTAGAAACCAGAAGATTGAGAGGAGATCAGATTGAAGTGTTTAAAATATTGAATGGATATGAAAATATTGACAGAAATATTTTTTCACAGTCAAGGAAGAGAGAAGGACTAGAGGACATGGAGTTACATTAGCAAAGAAGCAGTGTAGACTAGATATTAGAAAATTTTCATTTTCACAAAGAACAGTAAACGAATGGAACAGATTATCAGCTGATTGTGTAGGTGCTAGCAGTGTTAATATATTTAAAAATAAAATTGACATATACTTAAGAAGGGCGGGGTATACTTAGATAGATAGGTTGGACTCTCGATAAGCCAAATGGCTTCCTAGTCCACCTGCCATCTAGAGTTGAATCTCTAGGTGGCAATCTTGTTAAATCTTGTTAAACTTTACCCGAAATATAAAGGTTTGATGAGCGACCAGAAACTCGTGGATTAATTTTGTAGACTAACGATGTTCTCAATAGATTTAACAGCAAGAACAATAGCAGAACATTTTGCTGTATATTCAGGCTAACCTCATTTTTACATCCATAATAGGCGTCGAAACGGAGGGCGGGGGGGCGGTGCAGCCACGCTCTCGACAATTGGGGAAAAGACTGGGGTATGCATGTTAATGCAACAAAGTGCAACATAATGCGAATTGCTATAACTCCAAACACCTATCAAGATCTGAGTCACTTGGCACTCGTATACTAAACAAATTTCACAACGGAATATCAAGGAGTAAGTAACTTATTTCACAACGCAACATGTACAAGACAAACTGAAATAGATATTAAATTATCAGCTGAAAGCCATCTTCCAGTGACACCATCATCATTTAAAATAATCATCATTACTATTTATATATATATATATATATATATATATATATATATATATATATATATATATATATATATATACATATATATATATACATATACATATAAGAAATCGGGCAAAATGGGAGAGTTAACGTTCCGCTGTTCATTGCATCCACATTTTGCGCATTAGGTTAACAGTTTGTTGTGTATCGGCCAAACACACCAAAATACAACAGGGCATGGCATTTTTGTTGTTGTTGACATCATTATGTTTTGTAACTGATATATTAGAACTAGTAAACTACGATAAGAATGGCCAAGATTTGCGATATGGTAAGGTCGTATAAGCAAAATGTCATACTTCTTTGTGAATTTGACTGCCGTACCTTGGGCGGATTACTATTCCTGTATAATTATGTAATCCATAGACCTCACATCTTTATGCAATGAGCTACTAGTTAAATTAAGCGATCTACAGAAACAGGCATATTGTCAAAGTAAAGTGTCTATGCTTTTCAATGAAAAAAACAAGACGGCATAACATGCACAACTGTTGCAAGCCGGCGAACGTTAAACAGTTCAGTGTCCGATGGACCTTTAACAAAGGTCACATATAAAATAGTCAACGTGCATACATATCCTATGGTGTGTAACCATTATTCACAGACGTTACATATTTGAAATTTCCGTAGGTCATTAAACAAGTATCACGTGTGGGCAAAAAGGGATGATCCCATTTTGCCCGCATTAGTATATCCCATTTTGCCCAGAATAGGTATGGTTTAATCAAACTGTGATACATTAATCATCACTCACTCTCACGAAAAACTATTATACGCTGAAATACTCATAAACTAATACTACATCCTCACGACATTCAAAGTTGAAATATGATAAGTTGTTACTTAGCAAACTTAGATGGATCGTCAAACAAACAATTTAGCAAGGGATCGAAGCTAAGGATTACTAACGATTGTTTCAATCCGTGCGATACCAATTGATTTATATAGTAGTCAGCAGATGCCGCTACGCTAATTGGAAGCGAAAATACGCTTTGTGCCAGCACTATTCTTTGTATATAGCGATTTACCATATTACCCGAGTATCCCGTTTTACCCGGGTTTCCCCTACACATGGCCGATCCCATGAGGGATAATGGCAAACTCGCTATCCCAACAGTGAGGTTCCCCACGAATTTAAATAATTTGTATATGATTTGA
The DNA here is from genome assembly GCA_025642075.2 of Ridgeia piscesae. Lineage (NCBI taxonomy): Eukaryota > Metazoa > Annelida > Polychaeta > Sabellida > Siboglinidae > Ridgeia > Ridgeia piscesae. Next base: position 1,238,935 of record JAODUO010000086.1, on the reverse strand, counting down.
ATGACGCGTCACACACAATGTTGCTAATTTGCAATATGCGCCACTTCAAATTGTCCTCCTTGGTGGGACAAGTTCCATTTGCAATGAACATACCTTACTAGTTCATAAGATCATAACCTTGTAACCACAATGTAATATTATACAGATAGTCAGTTAATAAAACTCTGCTGAGTGCTGGAAACCAATAGAACGTTACAGCCTGTCGATATGGTAACTAGACATGCATGTTTCTTTACTGCATTCTGTTTTAGTCGACTTCTATGTCCGTGTGCGTGTGCGTGTGCGTGTGCGTGTGCGTGTGCGTGTGCGTGTGCGTGTGCGTGTGCGTGTGCGTGTGCGTGTGCGTGTGCGTGTGCGTGTGCGGGTGCGTGTGCGGGTGCGTGTGCGGGTGCGGGTGCGGGTGCGTGTGCTTGGTTAGCTTTAAGGATGCTGTGAGGATATGGTTTTGATACTGAAGATTTCGTTTTGACGGATCTATGAATACACAATTACTTGTGTGTTCGACAGTGCGTTTGAGATTAAATTTCAGACATAAAATTTGCGTCTTGGTTACCCTCTGCAAAGTTTTACACCTGCGACTACTAGTGAAGTTCGCACTATTGCTCAACAGTTTTCAGAAATAACTCTTGACCCAAGCAATTTCAAACAAGGTTTTGTGATGCCTCTTATATAACAAATTATGTACAAATATGAACTAACTAATTATCGTCCTATATTATCGAGTGATCTACAATCGACATACAAGCGATACGATGCTTAAAATTCACTATAGTAATTCAACGTGGACGACAGCAAATTGACTGCGCTTACCTATATTAATATACACTGTAAATATTTTGATATTTCTGGCATAGCTTTTAAATTATTTTGCTTATATTTGTCTGGCTCACTGTCATGTCCCATCTGGGGTTTAACGGGATCCAATTATTTGTGTTTCTGTTCTGTTTAGCTAATATAACAATGTAATTCTCTCTCCATTTTGCTGATACCGCTGTTTCAGGGAGACTATTCCATGGTTCGTAATCGATTTTTCTTAGATTTAGTTTAGCTCTTTGGGTGAATACTTTTAGAATGTGTCCCCTGTTTCTTGTTCTTTGTGACATTTTATCATTTATCAAAAGGTTTGTTGCAGATTCTTGGTAATAAATGTTATATGTATTTTTTTAGACTTCTATCATGTCTCCTCTTAATCTTCGATATGCTAATGTACAGAGTTTAAGCAATTGTAGTCTTTCTTTATATGGTAGGTCCCTCATACCCGGTTTTTCTTTTGTGGCTCTTCTCTGTATGTTTTCAAAGGCTATTTTGTGTTTTATCTTATATGGATACCATATACAGCCACGGCGTAGTCTAGGTGGGATCTAACCATTGTTTCGTAGAGTGGCAAAACAGTTTGTTTATCTAGAAATTGGAATGTTCGTCTAATTAATTTTGTAATTTTATTTGCCTTATTTACCAATTGGCTTATATGTTCTTCAATTGAAAGTTTAGAATCAAAGGTTACCCTTAAGTGTTTTATTTTTATTTTTCATGTGTGTCTGTTGTTTTTAAAACATTGTTTGTTGTCATAAAATATATATTTTCACCTACGTTATCTTTTCCAATTTCCATATGTCTACAATTATCTAGGTTAAAGCATCCAACTGTCACTCAATTGTTCTGTGATGGTTATATCCTGTTGAAGTATACTGTGGTTACCCTTATTCACCATGGGTCTAAATATTTTGATGTCATGAGCAAACAGCAATGTGTTGGACTTAGTTAGGTCTGGTAAATCACTTATGTATATGACTGACCCCTGTGGTAATCCATTAGTGAGCATAAAACAATGTAACCATGGAGATCCTCTAGAAATCCATAAGGGTTTATACCGATGACCATCAGAACATACTAATTTGAAGACATTTTCGTTATTATATAAACATGAAATAATACAAATACATAATAGTAAAGCAAATAAGGTTTCGTAATTGCAATTAATTTATACAGTACAATTTATACAGTATAGTACAACTGTACAGTACAGTAAAGTAAAGTAAAGTAAAGTACAGTACAGTACAGTACAGTACAGTACAGTACAGATCTGTTTGACTACTAGCTAAAATGTAATTTGTAGTGTGCAACTACAAATTTCTAGCTCTAGTGGCATTAAATTCATCACATATTCCAAGACGAATCATATATGAAGTTTGTGAACCAAACAAATGTTATAACCTGTCTCTAGTAAGGATAACATTCTCGGTGTCGTACATAACAACTTTATTAAACATGGCAGGCAGACGACTACGCGGGAATTAGCTCTGTTCCGGAGAGATCAAAAGATCAAATCGATCTAGGATATATTATCACATTCCCTTCCATCTAAAAGAAAACGTAATGAAGTCACGGTTAATACCGTTAGTTCTCCATAAAATTTCTAATTAAGGACATGTCAATTTTCTAAAATGTTCCTCGCCAACCTGCATTGAGACGAAGTGTGCAAGATCAATTAATCATAACAATTAACTTCGGAATTGGAGATTACCTCCACATTCTCTGTGTGACCAAGGCCGTTATTCTGTTGGACGTCAACGATTGGTCTTACAGTTCACTCAGTTCATAACATAATCTGCTTGCCATGCTGGTGCTATACGTGATCTGCCGGTCTTCCTAGCAGGTGTGTTTAAACATGGTAACCCAGGTGTGGGTGTGAACACAGAAGAAAAATTCTGTTTTATTCGACCAGTATTTCAAACTATATCCATGTCAAACAACTCAGAACCAATACAAAAAATAAAATCATAGCAAACATGGTAATAATGTATAATAATAAATAATACAATGTACGGTCAGGAGACTCCTCTAAGACCATGCTAGTCACTATCGAGGAGCCAAGAGAGAGAGAGAGAGAGAGAGAGAGAGAGAGAGAGAGAGAGAGAGAGAGAGAGAGAGAGAGAGAGAGAGAGAGAGAGAGAGAGAGAGAGAGAAGACAGACAGAGACAGACAGACAGACAGACAGACAGACAGACAGACAGACAGACAGAGAGAGAGACAGAGAGACAGAGAGACAGAGAGACAGAGAGACAGAGAGACAGAGACAGAGACAGAGACAGAGACAGAGAGCGAGAGAGAGAGAGAGAGAGAGAGAGAGAGAGAGAGAGAGAGAGAGAGAGAGAGAGAGAGAGAGAGAGAGAGAGAGAGAGAGAGAGAGAGAGAGCGAGACAGAGAGACAGAGAGACAGAGAGACAGAGAGACAGAGAGACAGAGAGAGAGAGAGAGAGAGAGAGAGAGAGAGAGATAAACTAAATAAAATTTAAATTTTATTTAAAGTTTAAAGATGCATGTGCGCAGCTGACATGGTTATAGTATTAGGATTGTATACTGCATGCTACTTGATAATTTTGTAAATACATTTTAACATACTTGGCAAATCCCTGTGTACTATGTGAGAATTTTTTTCTATAACTATTTCATGTAGGTTGTTTAATAATAGTGGCAAAGAATGCCTGAGGAGTTTCTTTGCAAAGGCATGTTTGACTGGATAAGTGTACATATTTTTTCTCTAGTATCATGACAATGTACTTCATATTTAAACACAATCCTCCTATTTTATAAATAGAACGGTAAGTCATGGTGTAGATGTTTATCGTAAATGTTTTATTATTGTAATTTAAGGATGTCATCTACTTTTAATAAGCTAAGTCTTTTGTAAAGTGGTTCAGTATGGGAAATGTAGTTACTTAAAGTAATGATACTCAGGGCTTTTTTGTAGTTTTATTATTCTGTTAGATTCAAAGCCCCATGCCATGATGCAATAATTAACATGTGGCACTATAATGAACTATATAATATTTTGTTAATATCTAGGGGTAATATGTTTAAATTTGTTTAAAATTCCAATTTTTTAGAACACGCATTTGATATTTTTTCAGTGTGCTTTTTCCAGTTTAAATTTGTATCTATAATTAAACCCACGAAATTAAAATCTGTAACTTGTTCAATATCCATATTGTGTATCTTCAGGGTGAGTGTCTGTATATTTTTCTTTTGAAATATCATGTATTTAGATTTTACTACATTAATTAATTAATTAATTTTGAGCCATTCACTTATCTTAAGAAGTTCTTCATTTATTAAAGATTCAAAATTTTGGTCATACATATTATCTTTGAACATGTTTAGTGTACTTGATAGAGTTGTATCGTCGGCATAAATGAAAAATTTAAATATTTTAGTTGCTTGAGCAACATCATTGATATACATATGATGAATAATAGTGGTCCTAAGATTGAACCTTGTGGTACGCCTGTTGTAACTGATGACATATTTTATTTGACATTGCCAATTTCCGTGTATTGTTTACGATTTTCTAAGTAGCTGCTGAATAACTTGAGATTTTCTTTCCATGTACACCATAGTATTTCAATTTATCAATTAAAATTGTATGATCAATGGTATCAAAACCTTGGAAAGATCTAAATAAATGTTAATTGGTATTTCATCCTTATCCAGTTGGGTTATTATTCTATCTATTGTTTCAAGTACCGCATATTCTGTTGAATATTTCAGTCGGAAACCACACTGATGATCAAACAAAAGCTTTGAGTCGAGTCGCGAGTCTCTGTCACATCATTGTCACGCGCGACCTCAGTCGCTTCGGGTGTCACACTTGACATAGGTGCATCTGGTAGTGGTACCGAACCGAATGGTTTGTAGGCGTTCTGCGGTGTGATCTCAGTGTCCGTGACCACTTGTTCTCTCTGACACAGAGGAATAATTGAATCGCTGTCCGCACGACGCGATCGGATATGATCTACGTGTCTTCACACTTTCTTCCGTCATGGAATGCTACCGCATATGACATGAATGATCGTCCCAATCAACCATTTTAGTCCTGGCCCAATGATTTTGACATACACACTCTCACCCGGAGTAATTTTTTTCTTGTGTCCCTTGCGGTCGTGAGTCTCTTTCATTTGAGTTTGGATGGAGGAGATCCAGCCTATATCTCATCTTCCTCTTATTTAACACTTCCATCGGCGACTTTCCTGTTGTCGTCTGAAGGGTTCACAAGAATCTCTGTAGCTTCTTGTTTCAACATTGTCTCCCGCCGATTTAGTGATGCCCGATTTCACGGTCTTTACGGCCCTTTCTGCAAGGCCAATAGAGGCAGGATGGTATGGAGCAGATGTTATGTGGACAATACCATTCTTCCTCATGACGGTCTCAAACTCTTCACTTGTGAAATTCGGAGCATTATCTGAAACCAAGATTTCCGGCAATCCATGCTGTGCTGCAAATATCTCCCTCAGTTTACAGTCTGTTGTCGTCGACGTTGTTATGTGTCTCGATCCACTTTGACATAGCATCCACTACTACAAGGAACATCTTGCCGAGAAACGGTTCAGCATAATCAATGTGGATGCGAGTCCACGGCGTTTCCGGCTACTCCCAAGGATGTAGTGGAGCAGCGGGTGGTGACTTGTTATGCAGTTTGCATGTGTTTCTCTTCCAGCTCTCTGTCCATGGCTGGCCACCAGACATAACTGCGTGCGAGACTCTTCATTCTGCTGAATCCCCGATGTGCAAGATGTAGCTCATGCAACACCTCTTGTCGACATTGTGGTGGAATCACCACTATGACACCCCACACACTTAACTCATCTCTTCTACAATGGTATGGTGCCACGTTCATGTCGATATTTCTTCCAGGACAACCCCGCATAAGATATTCTGTGACATGCGCTAGCGTAGGATCACGCACGATCAGTGCAGTGACTGATCTGAGCTGCGCCCATAGGCGAAGAATCCAGTTCTTCTATCAACAAGACGCGTTCGTCCGGTTCCTTCTTCACCGTCACAGGCAGTGGCAACCTACTGAGACAGTTCGCATTGCCATGGCTTCTTCCAGCCTTGTAGTGGATCTTGTACTCGTACCCACATAGAGCGATTGCCCACCGTTTTACGCGGGGCAATGCCATAATCGGAATTTGCTTACGTTTACCAAACAGCGACACTAGTGGCTTGTGATCAGTCATGATCACAAAGCAACGTCCATAGGTCTGCTACTAAAGTACATAATCCTTACAAATGCCTAAGTTTCACATCTCGTCAGTAATAACTCATTTAGCTTTCTTTTAAATTATATTATTGTTATTAGCTGTCTTAATTGTTGAGGTAGTTATGTGTTAAATGTAATACCCATTATAGTTTCTAAGATTGTGGCTATGAACATTTTCCGTTCCCTTAAGCATAGAAGTCAAGCTATCTGGGAGTTGACCATTAATGGATTTATACATACAAATCCCTAATTGATGTTTATATAGATCATTTAATTTTAACAGTTTTAATTTTGAAAATTGAGGATCCTTATGTGATAATTATCCTTATTGCTCTCTTCTATATTATTTTATAAAACATATTTTTGTATGTATTCGACCATAACAAAACACAGTATTACAGATGAGATAATATTACTGAATGGTATAAAGTCTTCATGGCAATGTGAGACACATGTTTTAGTTTGTTTAACATTCCTACATTTCGTGCAATTTGTTTTGGATAAATTATTAATATGAATTGTCCAGCTCAAATGTTTATTATTTCTGCTGTTTGTTAATGTAAACCTAATGCATTTTTGTAGTTCAATATTAACCTCTTCAATGAGGGTGTAGAAATATGTGTGAGCATGGAACAAGCAAGTGTCGTCTGCAAACAGTATTGGCTTTAGAATGTCTGACACATTTACAATATCATATATATATAATATATATATATATGATAAAACGTAATTGGCCTCGTGTGGATCCCTGGCGAACGCCACAAGCAATGCTTCTTGTACCATTGCATTGGTTTTTTTGAAAATTTGTGTTGTAAATTTTGCTTGATATTTTCTCAACCAAGTCAATCATTGCCATATGAGTCAATCATTGCCATGTCAGTAGAGTATTTTCCCCTAAATTCATATTGCATTTTGATAGTACGTTAAATTCAGCTAAAAAATGATAAATACTATTGCACATCAGGCGCTTTGGTATTTTCGATAGGCTTGGCATATTCGAAATATGTCTGTAATTTGCAAACAGTTTAGGGTTTTCACTTTTGTATAATTGAATAACCTTAGCTATCTTTAACTTTCTGGGAACAGACTGGGCTTACATAGCGCGTGACTACGGCAATAGTTATCACATGCGTTATATCTCTCACGGGTCCGGTAAATTTAGACTTCCTTTCTTGACTTCCTGAAACTGTTTTACACAATGTATCTCTTGTCAATAAACAGTTTTTTCAGTAACTCCTATTGTCTGGTCATCGATATGTATGACCATGTCAAACATCAACTCTGACTTCTTGTGCTGTCTCTGTGACAAATCTTTGTCGGATAAGCATTGTGTTCTGATTTCATACATGACACGTTTGGATACTTACTTCCCTACGCCTATATTTTGAACACGTAGGAAGAATATGGCGCGTTCATGAATGATATTGCACTTCTAAAGACATTGCGCTTCGAACTTCAGTAGTACAGTGTCATAGTTATATTGGCGTTTTCATAACTTCTCCCCGTTGATAAGAATGTCTTAGCGCACGCGCGTGCGTGCATGCGTGTGTGTATGCGTGCGTGCAAGCGTGCATGCGAGTGTGTATAGCAACTAAATATACTCAACCCCTTAAAACATAAACTTCTATTGCAACGTACACCATGAAAGATTACTCGCTCCCGAGATAATAAGATGTGGTAATCTAACAAAACTATTGAGTTTGTCATTTCGCCGACCCCCAACGCCACTCCAGTGTATTCTTAACAGATATTCATCACAGTTAACATATTTTATTAATTTCATTTGCTTTTCCTGCCTCGCCTGTGCCATCGCAGACATTACAACGTACTCGCCCAAACCACGAACGGGTATTCTGTTCCGTCATTCAAATCACGTCATGCCATCGAAACGCTGAGCATGCGTGTCATTTAAAACACAAATATTACTTGAATACGTTAAACGCTGCTTTCATTATGTTGCACTTGTTGCTCTTGTTCGACTTTCGCGCGAACTTTAAGAATACTTCATCGAGCGTCGCCTCACCAATGGTGTATTCGATGTCATACGTCTCCTTCACAAACTCCAACGATTGCATCACCACCGCTCTGTCATCAGAGACATACGTCAGCTCTACAAGACTTTCTTTCCACAGAGTAGTTTCGGGAAACTTTTCAGTTATATACTCCTTAAATGCTGCGGCTTTCAAGCCAGCCTTATCTGTGGTGAGCAGACGGACCTTGAATGCGCGGACGTCACCGAACTTATTCTTCAAATATGCAGGGCTGCCGAGACATCGGAACCGACCGTCGACCATGATGACGAGGCGTGTAAGAAGCGGATCGGACTCGCCCACCCTGAAGACAAGGCACAGTTAACGAACACAGAGCTCATTTAAGATGAAGACGAGGACATACGCGTAACGAGCATAACGCTCATCCAAGATGAAGACAGCGTCACAAACATCGCACGCGCTGAATAAAACGACAAACCTAGCGAAAATTGCACACACACGCACGCACGCACGCACGCACGCACCACGCACGCACGCACGCACGCACGCACGCACGCACGCACCACGCACAGCACACACACACACACACACCACCACCACCACCACCACCACACACACACACACACACACACACACACACACACACACACACACACACACACACACACACACACACACACACACACACACACACACACACCACCACGCACACGCATGCAGTACACCACACGCACGCACGCACGCACGCACGCACGAACACACACACGACCACACGACACACACACACACACACACACACACACACACACACACACACACACACACACACACGCATGCAGAAACACACACGCGCGCGCAAATATACTATCCGGTTTTGAAATAGTTTTGTAACGTTGACATTGTGAAAAGAGAAGAAACAACATGTAAAGGCAACGAATGAGGACATATTGATAACGATATCATGGAAACGTAAACGGGAAAAGCAAAATGAAGAGGGATATATGAATAGCCGAAGATTGGGACCTGCTGAATACATGCATCCGCCTGCTGAGCACATCTCTTGAATACACCCTCCTGCTGACACGCACCTGCTGAATACGCCCACTGACTGCATGCGTACACACTCCTGCTCGGTACACCCTGTTCAAAATATGCATACCTAATCAGTATTGCTATGGCTTGATTACAGTGCTGAGAACATCTACGTACTCGGTGAACAGTCTCCCCGACCCATTTGTGCTCAGCTCCCTTGTCCGTATAACTCCCACATTGAACCCCAGCGACTCGCACTCACCTGTGAGACGTCAGCACGATCGTGTACCCGAGGTCTCTGCACGCCGAGATAGCTTGCATCGTTTGTCGCTCAAGCATTGGGTCCATGTTGTTCGTCGGCTCGTCCATAAGCAGGAGAGGTGGGTTACTGATCAGCATGATGGCCACGTCGACCATTCGTAGATGGCCAGCGCTGCACGCAACAACGTTTGATGTGGGAAACATTCATCTTAAAACGTGTCTTAACAAGTGTTGTATCCATTTTATAATTGCGAAACTAGTAAGGGTGACTGTAATGTTAAACGAATGAGAAACGTGACCCCTTTTCAAACACTTTCACAGTCAAACTACAAATTCTGTAAATGTGCCGGTTATCGGAAAGTGGGATCAACGGACAGATAATTGAAACCATGACACCACAAATGCATCAATATTATTCGCTAGGTGCTAACACAAACTCGTAAGATTAAAGAAGTGAAACTAAGCTTGCCACTAGATGGCGACACACAAGTTTATATATTTTATAGTCTCGCTGAACCGACTGTCCGTCCGTCGGCTGCGTAACTTCGCCGAGAAGACAGTCTGGTGACTTTACCGGCGTTTGAATGCTATCCGTGTGGACTAAACAATGCTGGCACCTCACGGATACTGGTTAAATCTGTCGTAATTCCAAAAAACAACTGCAAATTTGTATTTCTATTTATTTGTTGTCTTAGTATACGTTTAATTTTGAATAAGTTTATAATACAGCATTATCTGATAAACAGCTATCCTTGTATGTTATCCGTGTGGAGGCTAAACAATGCTGCCACCTCACGGATACTAATTAATCCTGCCGTAATTCCGATTTTATATGCAACTACAAATTTTTATTTTTAATTATTTTTGTGTTACTATAAGTTTAATTTTGAATATTTTTAAAGCCAACTAATTGTTTTTAGAACCAATCAGTCTGTCTACCCTAACCTGGGGTAAGGCCGCCCTGGCGGTTACATCGGCAGCCCAGTAACGGCAGGCAGAGTTGAGGGGTCTGAAAAGTGCTGCCACCTCACGGAGTCTAGGTAACCATAGATATAACTATATCTGTTTTTATATCTATGGGGTAACCGAGGCTAATAGTTTTATAGCCTCTGTTACCCAGACGTCGTGATGTGGCAGCACTGTTTAGCCCCTCACAGCCTGGGGTTTTATTGCCCTGCTAAGGTTACCGCCAGGACGGCCTTACGCCGGAATAGGGTAGAGACGCTGTTTGGTTCTCAGGCTGGAGTTGAAATAATAAATTAAATAAAGGTACCGTTTTTATCAAATAATACCATATGATAAAACACTATTCACAATTGAGCTTTTACTGAGACATGTCACACACTAAATAAACAGAAGTGACAATTTGTCGTTGTAAATGTTTCATCTCATTTATTATTTTCTACTTTTTATTTTGTGTATATTTTATAGCTTAATTTAGCAATCATAATCAAAGCATATTTGTCACCAGATTATCTTCTCGGCGAATTTACTCAGCCGAACGAGAATCGGTTACGTGAAACTACTTTGATCTTTGATTCAGATCATGTTATTGTGATAAGAGCCTAAAACATGCCGTTCCTAACGGAGGTTGGATAATCGAGGCTAGTTTTAATGCAAATATCGGCAATGGCTACTTGCTAACCACTCACGTACAAATGCCCATTTTTGGTTGTTCTTATAAAGGAGTAAGGTTTAGTTTTAGGATTATTGTTAATGTTTGGGTCAGGGTTATGTTGAAGGTATGTTTAACAATATTGACATTAAGTGTTTTACATGCATTTGTACGTGAGTGGTTAGCCACCTTCCAAATATCCGATAGATAGTGCTGTCCGACAATAGGCATATTTACCCCATAACACTGTAGTCTTCAGACGTGCTTTTTGAACACATACGAATATAGAATGGAAGTTCATCAACAGTGCCATCGTTGTTTTACTTTTTGACGTATCGTATTATTCTAATCCATTAATAAATGAAATAAAACAACTATCTGTTCAAGAAAGTAATTACGAACGGAAATGTGTTGAATGATAATGAAGCATTTATATATGTGGTATTAGGAGGATGAACCACCGTTTGTCGTCGCTAAAAAGTATAAGTACAGTTAC
>JAODUO010000086.1:1152500-1222500 GCA_025642075.2 Ridgeia piscesae | reverse complement strand
CATGCATGCGCGCACAGATTCGCAAACACACATCTGGATTATAATTATATGATAGTGGAGATTCTTTTTTGAAAACGAAGCTATAGAGAACGAACAAATAGGAGTAGCATATTACTTTCGAAATTGTACATGCTTGTTAAAAATAATACTATCGAACTATAAATTAACTATTGATTCAATTTTAAACCATGGTAATGTTTCGTGAATTTACAGTTGCAATGTATAATGGGATAGTTGCTGCCATAAGTACCAGATGGCATTTGAAGGCATTTGCTAAATTGCTTTCTCTCTCTCTCTCTCTCTCTCTCTCTCTCTCTCTCTCTCTCTCTCTCTCTCTCTCTCTCTCTCCCCCTCTCCCTCCAAAATTACGCGTACGCTTGTCATTTAAGCGGAATAAGCATGCCGGATATTCTTGGTAATCTTTTGACTATGTTTTATCTTAAAATGGCACAACACGTGAAAAAGATTATATAACAAAAAATAAGTGATATATATATATATATATATATATATATATATATATATATTTTTTGTTCGAGCGGATGTATGTATATATATATAAATAATATATATATATATATATATATATATATATATATATATATATTATTTATATATATCAATTATATATACATATAAGTTTTTTTATATTCAATTCAATAAATTAATTTCCGTTCAAAACAGTGCATTAACAACACAGATGGCTTTCAGAAACGCATTGGAAGTAAATAATAAAATTGGTTAGAAAACACAGTCATGGTAAAAACATTTCTTATAAATATTCGCTATGTAGATGAACGCTTGTTTGTTGTTCAGGATACTTTTCCTAGAGCCTAAATGAACCGAACAAGTAAATGTTTTCGCTACGTCTTGCGCGAGAGCACAAGACGTAATGGGTTGATGACGTATGGCATGTCCCATGTAAGCATACATCCTTTTGGGGTACTGTGCCCCCAATATCAGATGTATACGTATATAAATCAATATCAACTAAATACTTAAGTAGTATAATATATATATATATATATATATATTTTTATTTATTATATTATATATATACTAAATTGTATATGATTTATAATATATATATATATATATATATATATATATATATATATATTAAAAATTTGTTTGAATTAATCGTTGTATATATAAATAATATACATACTGATTAATATTTTAATATTACAATATTGCACGTGTGCGTACGTACATAAAACATAACAATAAAAATAAAAATAAACATTATATATATATATGTTTATTTTGATTTTAATTGTTATGGTTTATGTACGTATGCACGTGCAATTGTAATATTAAAATATTAATCAGCTTTAAATTTCTGGCTCACCGATTAATTGAGCATTTAATAATTAATTGTTTTACATATACACAATGCATATTATTTTATATATATATATATATATATATATATATATGACTACGCCGTCTTGATGACTGGACGACTTCGGTCATACATATACACACACACAGACATATATATATATATATATATATATATATATATATATATATAATGTGTGTGTGTATGACCGAAGTCGTCCAGTCATCAAGACGGCGTAGTCATATATATATATATATATATATATATATATATATATATATATATATATATATATATATATAATATATATATATATGCAAAGCATAACAGTTAAAAGACGCAATAAACATGGTGACATGCCCGACGTTCCACCTGAGAATAATGACTGTATGAGACTAACTGACTTACTTATACAGCAAGAGTGTCTCTTTCCTAAAGCACATTTAGGCTGCCACTCATCGCAGTACTGTTTGTTCAGATGATTCCTTAGGTAGTTATAGATGCCGATACCGAGGCAGAAACTGGGCATTGTTGCCACGCAGAAGTCATGGATAAGTTCAGCGTTTTCAGTCTTTGCCCATATGTTTATGATGTAGTCGAGACAGAATCCTAGACACAGCGCATTATGTTTATTAGCACATGGCGGACAAGTATCTTCACTAATAGACAAACAAGAATTACAAATGAACATTGAGCTATTTCCAAGCACACGTGTGCTAATGCCTTCAAGAATGTTTTACGGAGACTGCTAACATGCATATCAGGCCCATATTGGTGAAGATATCTTGATGAAGATAATTGCAAAACTTAATATTGCATTCTATGAACAAATATACCATTTCTCAAATGATGCCAATGCTCTATGTGCCTACATCATGTCTTTCGAGTTCATAGGAGCATATAACACAGTGACGTAATACTTATAACAGCGCAAACATAATTTTAAGAACATTTGTTAAAACTGTGTTCTTTTGTTATAGTGTTATTATTGACGGTTAGTTGATTATGAAAAACTTTGTATTTGCGCACGTTCTGCAGAAAAGCTTTGGCATAACAGGTTGCAATGACAGGCCTAATCTAGGGAAAGTTTTATTACCACAGTGAACAATACGCATACTTAGTGATCAATGTCAGATACGGAGGCAAACGCCACCAAACACCGGCCCAGAAAGGCCGAATCATAAAGTCGAAGAATACCGACCCGTAATCGAATGGTAGAGAGTAAGCCAGCCGAATACGTCGCTACTTCTGCCGAACAGAACAGTCCCGATGTACATATGCGGCAGCATCGCCACACAGTAGAGACAGAACAGTATCCCTAAGTGAAATGTCACCTTCAAGAATGGCATGCCGCCCAAGAAGATTGAAGCGATAAAAAGTACTGTGTATACGGATAAAGTCGGCGTCACGAAGAAGAGGAAATCGTAGATCACGTTCGCAAACCAAAATATGCCGACGCGAATTCCACTGACAAGAAATAATATAATATTTATATTAAATGTATGTATGTATGTATGTATGTATGTATGTATGTATGTATGTATGTATGTATGTATGTATGTATGTATGTATGTATGTATGTATGTATGTATGTATGTATGTATGTATGTATGTATGTATGTATGTATGTATGTATGTATGTATGTATGTATGTATGTATGTATGTATGTATGTATGTATGTATGTATGTATGTATGTATGTATGTATGTATGTATGTATGTATGTATGTATGTATGTATGTATGTATGTTAGCATGGATGCATGTATGTATGTATGTTAGTATGTATACATTATATGCATGTATCTATGTGCGTATGTATGCATGCGTTCATGTGTGTATGTATGTATATATGTATGTATGTATATATGCATGCATGCATGCATATATGTAAGTATAACAGTAATAATACCAATAACAACAATATTTATAAAGCGCAATAAATATAGACGAAAGTCCATTCGGAGAAGCCAAAACACCTGAAATAGATTATAAACCTGGCTGAATAAAAACAATTGGCTAAAACACAAATATGTACATATTATAAACATACAGGGGCATAGCAAGAACTAAAATAAATGATGATATAATTTATAAAAATATGTGGTATCATAATTGCGTTGTAAGAAAATATTAGTTAATCCGTGATATGACACACCAGCTACAAACCGAAAACAACACGGAATAGATGTGTTTTTAGAAAACGTTTTAATGAAACCTGCGTTGTGATATCTTTCGACCTAATTGAAGATTGTTCCACATCCGTGGGGCACCCGAACTCGTTTTTGTTCGCGGAACGTAACGCACGCACTACTCGATATAGGGAGGTGTAGTACTATGTATGGATGTATACACTCATAAATACAGCTTATGCAGACCAATTAATCATAAAACGTCGGCTTATGCAGATCGCCCTGACTATAGGGCCTGCAAGTGGGTCACGACACATGGCGTGACTCCGCGCGACTGGAGCTTATTGGGGACTAAGCGAGACTAATTGGGGACTGGACACAAGAATAATATTCTAACGATGGATAACAGTTATAGCTTCCGACTGATGAATACTAGGAAAATCAGTTCATAAATATCTTGTGTTATACGTTTCTTATCTTAAATGTCCGATTTAATATTGAGTTTACCACACTATCATAGGCACATAGCGATTTACGTAGTGCAGATAATCGACACGATGCTAGGCTGTATGTGTCTTACGGGATTTGCGTTTTACAATGCTGTACGTTGTGGTTTCGATAAGCACTTATATCTGACAAGTTGTCTAAATGCACATAATCATAACACATGTATACGTTTGGCCCAAACAGGTTGTACTGCGCGAAAACTGGCACTCTTCATTATTAGTCAAGATCGCCAAACACAAGTACTTGCCGCTATTGCCATGGCAACCACCATAATAATCGATTAAAATTCATGATTCAGTTTCCCCGCCACGATCGCCTAAATCAGCCAAAAATCTATACCAGGGCGTCATGTGTATCTGAAACACTTACTATGTCGACATGTGTTCGCTAAACATATCGTCAACCGGACGCGCATGCACATTACCATCAATCGATTTCGGCTCTGGCAATAAGAATATTTTCCGCCCTTATTGTCAGAGCTGCTCTGAGATTTGCCCTGCACATCCGCTAGGGGCGCATCGGCTTCTGCTCTGGCAATAAGAATTTGTTCCGCCCTTATTGCCAAAGCAGCTCTGCGGATCGATATTATCGCAGTTTCCTCACCACGATCGACTAAATCAGTCAAAAAACGATACCAGGGCGTCATGTGTTTCTGAAACAATTACTGTCGACATGTGTTCGCTAAACATATCGCCAACCGGACGCGCATGCACATTGCCATCAATCCATTTCTGCTCTGGGAATAAGAATTTGTTTTGCCCATATTGCCAGAGCTGCTCTGAGATTTGCCCTGAACATCCGCTAGGGGCGCATCGTTTTCTGCTCTGGCAATAAGATTTGTTCCGCCCTTATTGCCAGAGCAGCTCTGCGGATCGATATTATCGCAGTTTCCCCGCCACGATCGCCTAAATCAGTCAAAAAATGACACCATGGCGTCATGTATATCTGAAACAATTAATATGTCGACAAGTGTTCGCTAAAAATATCGCCCCCCGGACGCGCATGCACATCACTATCAATCCATTTCTGCTCTGGCGATAGTCTAAGCCTATGCAGATCGGTGTTTTTGTGGAGACTGAGGCCGGTCTGCGTGAAACGTTTTACCTCTCTTTCGTGAATTATACATTTTACTGTTACTGTATGTAGTTTTGCAATACAAATACCAATAAGTGTGACTATTCATACCAACAATAATATACCTTTTGTGATTTTATGTGCACTGTTTTCGGATGTTGCATATCCTATGTCCTAATGAAGAAATCTGCATAGGCTGCATTTAGGAGCTTAATAAGTAAGACGGCAGTAAGACTATAAGAATTTTAAGTTCCCAATAACGAGTCACAATAATGTAGTTAATATATTCCCACAGACAGAAGACACTGTTACAACTTATAATGTATGTCATGTATGAATTGCCTCCGAAATCACGTTTTTATGGAGTAAGAAAGTAAACCGATATTAATTTGTGTCAATGGCAGTAAGACTAAGAGTTTCACAAATTCCGAATAACGAATGACAGTCATTTTTGTTAATGCATTCCCGCAGACAACAGAAACTGTTACAACCGATAATGTATTAATCACTTGTTAATGTAATATGTGCCCAATAATGTAATAAAAACCACACAATAATGTAATAACTGTTCGATAATGTAATACAATCACCCGATAATGTAATAAACATCTTGCCCAATAATATAAACAATTTGTCCCAGTAATGTAATAACATACGAATGCCATATGGCTTTAGTCGCTTTCGTGAATTTAATTCGTGATTTGTTGCACTTATTCCATTTCATCTATTTGGTCTATTTCGCAGTTATGCAATTTTGCTAATGGAATAAACCTGGTGTTTTCGAATAAACTGAATATACAGATTCTAAATTTGAAGTGAGATTTGTTCCAGCAGGTCAGTATTTTTGGTTATACAGGATTTATGGTTAACTAGTAGTGATGATATGGTTTCAGGGAAGTGCGGACTTGCAGCGTCAAATAAAAAATCAAATGCTTCGATTAATTTGGCGAAATATAGCGAGTAAAGAAAAAAGAGGAAGTAATAAGGCCGCTCAAAACGAAAGTTAGGCGTCATTTAAAATGTTGTATTCAAGTGTGGTGGCCATATTGCACGAAGGACGTGGATATGCTAGAAAGAGTACAACGGAGAGCAATCAAAACAATACAAATCTGAGGGATATTAGTTATGCATGAAATACGTCTAAAATGTAGTTTATTCACACTGCAGACCAGAAGATTGACAGACGATCATGTATTTTTTTAAATAGTGAATGGTTATGAAATTACGGAAATATCTTTTCTCTATAATTGTTCTTGAAAAAAGAAGAGTTGACAGTGCTCGTCTTCATGAAAAGCCTAAGGTAATCTGGCTTCAAAATGTACGTTGAAGTCCTTGTTCAACCGATTCGATGGCTCTATGTATAAATGTTCATCCGTGTATATTCGGGATAGCAAGGAATTATCGATCACACAATCGTAACTTGTTAGTTTGAAGCTAGAAAGTTTACTTTGCGAAAGAAACAACACATACTATATTATTTTCGGCCTAGATGAAAGCCGTGTACAGAATAACGTTAGTAACGGGACACGGCGAAGCTATAGGGCGTGCAAGTCTCGCGCGCGAAAACGAGGCAGGGGCAGTTGGGGGCAGGAGGTCCATATACTCCATGTTAACATATAGGACTTTATTTTATTTTGGTCGTAATAATCGAACTGTCCCGAAATAGCGTATTTCAGTTATATTGTCCGAAGGATTATTACACGCAGAAGCAGTGGAACATTTTGCCGGTGACAATGATCACAGAAATCATGAATTTTAATCGATTATTATGGTGAATGCCATGGCAATAGCGGCAAGTACTTGTGTTTGGGAATCTTGACTAATAATGAAGAGTGCCAGTTTTCGCGCAGTACAACCTGTTTGGGCCAAACGTATACATGTGTTATGATTATGTGCATTTAGACAACTTGTCAGATATAAGTGCTTATCGAAACTACAATGTACAGCAATATAAAACGCAAATCCCGTAAAAGACACATACAGCCTAGCATCGTGTCGATTATCTGCACTACGTAAATCGCTGTGTCTATGATCTAGTGTGATAAACTCAATATTAAATCGGACATTTAAGATAAGAAACGTATAACACAAGATATTTATCGTGACCCATTTGCAGGCCCTATTGGACTAATCAAAAATCCACAGGCACTTGGTAGGTGGATGGTTAAAGGCCCACAAATTGCCACGCTAGTTCGTTAATATATTTGAAGATTCCGTAATTCCAACATCTGCCGAACAGTCCAATCGTCACGACCAATCGCGTTTGAATCCGAGGATATGACCGTTGGCTTCCATTCACCCAGACTCGTTCTGATTTCCACGCGGACCTGCATTGATTCAAATACCGAACTGCATTCAGAGTAACCGCCATTGATCGACTGGAATATTGCAAATGAGTTTGTCGAGTCTTCAAATAATGGCAACAATGCAGTGGAACATTTTGGCGAAACATCAGCTGTTTTGCGGCTTGCATACTATATGCATTAAGCAGTTCCCCTTTACTTGCACATATAATTTCTTGTTAGCATGCTTATTCATCTGCTATGTGCGCCCAGTGTATGTTTATCGATGTCAGCTACAGAGACTGGTGATGCAACTGGCAGTGGTGGGTTTTGTGCAAACCAGTGGCACCCGAATATCGAAGTCTGGCAGTACATTAATGTCCTTGGAAGAACATGCCTCGATGATCAAGTCCTTCATTTCTCTTAAATGCACATTTGCGAATATATCGCAAATGTACGTACATGCTAGGGCTCCACCTTAAGCCTTTTCACGTCTCAAATGATCAACGAATGTAGACCGCATGAAGATTGAGTACCCAAAACGTCACTATTACATTTATACACCAGTGCGCATGTATGCTAATCCGAATATATATATATATATATATATATATATATATATATATATATATATATATATATAAGCGTTCTTCGGACTTTCTTCAGGCTCTTTGATGCCATGATCATTTCTCGTATGATCTCTTGGTTGTATTTCCTGATGTCCTCTCTTGTTTTCTTTTTGATAGACTTGCATATTTCTGCGTACTCTATTCGTTGTTTATTGTCGCCGTTTCCCGCCATTTCTCGTCGTTTCGTCACCAGGGCTCGTGTTGGTGATGGTACCCTCGATATCTGTGGCTTGCTATTTGCCTTAGCTACTATTGACGCGCTTTGTTGGATTATCTCTGTGATGGTTTCGCTCATGGTATCGATGTCGTCTAGTTCTTATAGTGTCTCGAATCGGTTTCTCAGTTCGAGTTGGAATTCGATCTTCTTTGATCCTATTCGTGTGGCATCTACTATTGGCGGCCTCTTGGTCATCTATTTTTCCTTTCCACCATTACGTCCAGTTTGATGTTGCTTATTGTCAATCAGTGGCCACTTGCAATGTTGACTTGTTTGATGACTGTTACGTCTGTGACAATATCTGGCCTGTATGTTAGGATGTAGTTAACTTCGGTCCTCGTTACACCGTTTGGGCTTTTCCACGTCCATATCCTCCCTGATTTCTTCTGAAACATGGTATTCATCATTTAGTACTTTCTCGACGTTGCCCATTCTACCAAGGTGTCGCCTCTTTCGTTTCTCAATTCGAGCCCAAATTCACATCCCATACCAACCTGGTTTCCCTACGTTCTTCTTCGAGTTCTTGTATATGTACATCTCTGGCGTTGTAGGTCGCTATCTTTAGTCTACTTACCCTCTATATATATATACATACACAAATACATATATCCATATCAACATGCACGTAAGTTTGTTAGAAGAGTCAATGTGAATTATTCTTTTGATTGAACATACACCAGTTAATGAAACAGTTCTTGGTCTTGTTGGTTTTTACTCCGGGCAAAGAACATGGAATACGACATCGTGTATTATGTGTTGTAGCCCTTGCTTTTGGGTGTAGTGCAGTTTGTGCTGCAGCTGGTTCGATTTATTTAAAGAAATGGTCGTATATCTGCGCATGTCTCTCTTTCGGTGGAGTCAGCTGTGCATTCGCTAATGCTTCGATATAGGGAGTGTTCGGGTATACGATGTTCATAGCACGTCTTTGGACTGGCTCCATATCACTTTGGTGATCCAGATTGAGTGAAGTCAACTATGGTGGACATTCCAGTGTAAGCCGGATCACTGTAATATTTATATCGCGACGAAGTTCTTCAACGGGAATGCCTTTTCGTTTTGAGTTGTAACAGTAAAAACAGCCTCTTGCCTCCATGTCAGTTTGCTGGTGATAGTAATGCCAAGTATCTTCGCCTAGGTTACTCGCTGAGTGCCTGTTCCGTCGATATGTACGGTTGGAAAGTTTATCATTGTTTTGGAGAACTCATTAGCTCATTTGTCTTTTTTCTTTTTGTTGATTTTCATGTCATTTTTTTAGATTGTCCACATGTACGCCGCATTGGCTGCTTCCTGGAGATTTGGCTCCTGGGAGTCTGATCCACTAATCCGGCGGACCAGATATGCTGGTAATTTCATTGCAATTAGTTTCTGTATAAGTATATCATGAGTAGTATATAGGGACGATACATTTGATGTAATTAACCATATACTACATGGTTAATTCTATCAAATGCTTTACTGTAATCAAGAAATAGCCCGTTACATCGGTGGATGAATGTATTCATTTTAGGCTTACTTCAACAAGTGAACCTAGACGGTTAAACTTATTTTTCGAGGACAGTTTTTGCTTTTTTAATACCTCCCCGTTTCACTACTTCTTTGAGGTTTTCGTGGAACTGTTTGGAACGGGTAATAAATCCCAAACTAAGGTCACTTAGCAAATTTCGTTAAGGTATAAACAAAATGGCTGCACGACACCATGCTTCCCTGAGAAAATGAGATAGTGTTCGATTAAACTGGTCTGCCAAAGAGTAAAGTGTAAAGCGCTTTGAGCAATCCTAAGGATTGGATACTGCGCTATATAAGAACTTTTGTTGTCGCAAAGTTTGTAGAAATTCTGTTTTAAGATTATTATCTTTATGACAAAAAACGAAGGGAAACTTGGTAAAGTGTCAAACGTATGCAGCCATGTTTGTTCTAGGAGATGTCATATCGCGGCAATATGACAAGGACACTATTTGTCGTTTTGGTTAATAGTTACTCCAATCTACGAGATCAAATTAGTTGGCCCTTTTTAAATATAAATACACGTTCTTGGCTGCCGGGCTAACATACGCACTCTCACTAGCATGCATGCACTCACGCACGCACGCATTCACGCACACGCGGCGCACACACATGCAAACCAAACTAACTAGCTTCAAAACTACGTATGTTGGTGAAACTGACCAGAAGATTTGCATTTCCTTAGCCATGTTGCTCCGTTCCTGCACATAAAAGAATACATAACTGCTTAAGATGGACGGCAAACCGATGGAGATGGTCAGCGCCAAGAACCAGATGTTTGATTCTCTTGCCAATTTCGGTTTCTTCTTCAACGATACTTGCCGGATGATCGGTCGGCTTGTTGTTTGAATTAAGTAGCTGGAGTTGGCGAAATACTAGAAAAATAACACCGTGGTGTAACAAAGTCTAAACGTGGCAGGCGAATTTAGCGTAATAGTCTAGTCGGAAGAGGGGGTACCGGGAACCCCCCGGAAATATACTTTTAATTGGTATCACTAGATCGGAAAAAATACGTAGAAAACGGTTTGCTTTGCTAACAAGTCAGCAAAATACCCCACGTATAATTTTTATGCAAATTAGTGCCGCCATTATTGAAAAATCTAATTTCCAATTTTTTGAAGGCATCTACTTACGAAATATCGTGTTGTTTTTGCGACCAAGTTATTCTCAAACTTATTTCTAAAATGTAGCTTTTCGTAAATGAATTATTCTTTATGAGTAAGCATCACATTGGGATTGGAAGTCGCTATTCTCGCCATTTCTGATGAATGTTACAATCTACATAATCGAAAAGTGGCTGTACCCATCGCCTGGTCCTCAAGTCACACGTTATAATAAAACTAAATAATAAAACTTTCCATAAGGTGCACGTTTGGAAATATCGTATCATAATGTCCAAACTGAATATGCAATGGTTCCCTGTCATCTACGTCACTGGGACTTTGATGCAATTCGTGTCCAGAGTTTGAAGAATTACCATCTTCACGTGACATCACAATTATGCTACTGCCATAGTTGCATAGGCTCTATTGTAAGTATATTGAATAAACAAATTCCACTAAGTTCATTTACCAACTCATTTAAAGGTAAACAGCAAGCCAGAATGATCTTTCTGAGCTCCCGCGCCTTAACCTCTCAAGGGCTTCAATATGATAATTATTAGATCATCATTCACCATCGCTTTCACTGAAAACATCAAAGTTAAACTCGTCCATCCTCGTTTTCCTCCTCCTCCCCCTCTTCTTCGTCACGATCACCAGTGTCCAGAAGATCAACCAGTCAGTTTGGTAATACAGAACCGCATTACCACACCGGTTCCAATACGCCATCCTCAGTCTTTACCCACGACCTCCATACAGGCCTAGTTTTATGAAAAGACGATGGTCGACATCACCAACGATCCAGACTGCCCAAGGGCGGGGAGACATTGCGAGCTGGAGAAGGCTAAGTTCAAGAAGTGTGAGGAGGCAGTTCAGCGCATCCTCGCTGCTGTCAGGAACTTCACTAATCCTTTCACCGTCGCAGATAAGAACATACTCTACTCCCTGGCTTCTGGTGCTCCGTCCCCATGGAATTCAAGATGGACGTGTTCCGAGCAGAAGCTTTGAGCTGGCTTCATCGGACACCTACAAAGCTGAGAGCCAGGAATCTTCTTCGACCCCTATGAAGAAGACGAAACTCAAGACCATGGATTTATTTAGTTTTAATTGTTGCCTTTTAGTGCTTGCCATTACATTTACATTGTAGAGTGATCCTTTTGTTTTTCACGGGTCGCCCAAATAATAATAGCAGATTAATGTAGCGTCTTTATTTTGAGGAATCCGAGGTCGGAGATGTGGCATATACAAAATCATTTTGCCTAGTCGTAGACGAAGGCAGACATGAGTCATCACTGGAGGATGGGACCTCCGGAAATTTACGGTTGGAATGCAATTTCAAACAAATATTAGTTAATTCACTTAAATGGTTATTGTATCAGATGATTTTGTAGTGATTGGAAATTGATTCCAGATTTATAATTCCAGCTCATGCAATATTAGGAGCAAAGCAACCTCGCCGTCCTGCTCCTCGTCAAGTCTCAGAGTGAAAATTATCAAGTGTACTTGGAAGAACTCATGAAGTACTATCTGGTGCTTGCGCCACCATCCTTGGAACACCAGAGGGTGTTTTCTCCAAGTTTAACAAAGCCGCCACCCTACACTACCATCTGGAAGACATAATCCCAGAAGATCTGCTATACCACAAGGATGCCCTGTTCACCCAGGACCGCACGACCCTGCTCCATAACCTTACCAATCTTCCCCCGACTTGTGTTGAGATATGCCTACAAGTTCTTGATCAGATGATGGCTAAGTAGCACTTCTTGTTCTCGACTGACAGTCACCATCCACAATCTATCAAAACCCTGGAGAGGTTGAGGCGCGGGAGTTCAGAGAAGATTATTCTGGCTGGACCAGCGACAAGGAAACCATACGACGGTAAGATATTCCGTGCAAATGAAGACAACAAGAAGCAGCTCTGCCACCTACTGCTGCGAGTACGGAGTGCCCAAACGGCAGCCTCAAGGCTGGAGAGAGCTTAGGAGAGAAAGCCCTTCAACCCATATTATTAAATGGCGAATTGAGTTGAAAGTCCGTATTGTTGTTATTATTATTATTATTATTATTATTATTATTATTATTATTATTATTATTATTATTATTATTATTATTATTACATAAATATCGCATTATTCTTATATATCAGATCGACTTCAATCTTTCTATTATTACTTCAGCTTTCAAACATCAGTGGCATTTTGTGTTTCATGTCGAGATGCGTGAACTGCCCACAATCTACAGCAACCAAGAGGAGAGTGATACGAGAATGGTGCTGTACCTCTATCGCGCCGCAGCCCTTGCATAGATACAAGAACACAGATATCTTCGCCCACGCCATCAAAAACAAGCTGACTGTATACCATGATATCGGGTCAGGGAAATATCGACTACTAATCAACCTCTCTGATCTCGCAGTATCCCTTGGATAAGACCACTGTGCGACGCTTCTTGGGATGTGTGTATTCAGTGGAGAAGACTGCGCCAGTGCCTTCAAAGGGAAGGTGGGGCCCCTGAAAAAACTTGAGAAGCACTCCAGGTTTCATAAAGCGCTTAGGCAACTTGGTGAGGAATGGAACATCAAGGATCACGTGCTGAAGCAGTTGGAAAATTCACCTGCCTGATGTACGGACGGAACCACGAGTCTTCGATGGACGGCCATCCGTGTCAAATCGTGGGTGAGGACGAGAAACTCGCTTCCAAATCTAAGATCGACCTGGTTCGCCTTCCTCCCTTCCAATCTGCTTTGAAGCCACACCTCCAGCCGTTGAACCACCGCGTAGCCTTATATAAGCGTGCTGACGAATCCATCCTGGAAAGACCAAATCCCTACGATGCTGGGCAAGGGTGGATAAGGACTGAGGATGGAGCGTTGGAACCCATGTGGTCCTGCGGTGCTGCGTTACCAAACTCACTGGTTAATCTTCTGGACATTGGTGATCGTGAAGAGGAAAAAGGGTAGGAGGAAGGAAAAAAACGAGGATGGTCGAATTTGACTTTGACGATTTCAGTGATAGCGATGGTGAAAGATGATGATCTAATACTTATCGCATGAAGCCCATGAGAGGTTGAGGCGCGGCAGCTAAGAAAAGATCATTCTGGCTTGCTATTTACCTGGATCAGTAAATCAGTTGGTAAATGAACTTAGTGCAATTTCTTTCTTCAAAATATCTTAAATCGACCCTCATATCAACCTTTGGTCGCAAAAAACAACACGATTTCGTAAGTAGATGCCCTCAAAAAACTCTTTCACCTTATTTGCTATATTGACTGAGATACAGCGAAAAACTCACATTTACGGTAATGCTTGCCCTTTAGAATTTATATAGCATGCCAGAGACACACGTAGTTAATTAAAGAATGGTCTATTGATGATCGTTGACCCTGTAAACATGGGTCTGGAGACCTTATTTGTGCAGCTATGTGCAATATTGGCCGATATAACGTGAAAAATTGATTTCTCAATAATGGTGGCACTAATTTTGCATATTAAACTGTCATAGACACTTTTGAACATGTCAACAATAGTTTTATTATGGTCGCTGACCTTCATAACATATGTCTGTACACCTTATTTTGTCAGTTATCTGTATTATTGGCTGAGATATAGTGGAAATTAGATTTTACAATAATGGCGGCACTAATTTGCATAACAATGATACGTGGGACATTTTGCTGACCTGTTAACATAACAAACCGTTTTCTACGCATTGTTTTCCGATCTAGTGATACCAATTAAAATATATATTTCCGGGGGGTGCACGGTACCCCCTCTTCCGACTAGAATATTAGCTGTTAATTTATTTCAAAAATTTTCGTATTGTTCGTACGAATCACATGCATTGTTATCATTTTATATTTGCACAGCGTATATTTTACACTAGAAATTGTTCTACACCGCCCGATGCCTCTGCAGGTCCGAATTAATCTCGTTCAATATTTCAACGTTATGCTGTATTATGCCATAAAGTTAAAAATATTGTTCAAGCATTTCAAGTTTTGTAACGAAATGATAATCGATTGGTTGCCTAAACAGGAAAATCAGCAGTTACTAATGTGGTCATCTTTGTCAGAGTGATGTATTAAAGAACTAACCCGCAACAAAGCATTATTGATGAGGTTGAGACTGGTTGGCGCCGCGTGGTAGACATCATAGTTATTGGTAGCGACCATCCGAACAGTATCACCTACACATGTACAGAAAAAAGACATGTGGTGAATGTTTGTGTTCCCGCATTGCTGTTGTTTAAGCTTCAGGTGTATCAGCCATTACTACCTCCAATATCTTTGAAACTATAAAATGCCACTCTTCCATCTCCACTTCACAGTAGGAGTTAACCATGCAGTGACAACATGTTAGCAACAGAAGATATCATGTGATGATAATTAACAATATTTATTTCCATTATTGCTAACAATTACGTGTGTTTTTGAGGTATTAAATCCGAAAGGACAACGCATTTTTGACGAAACTACCGGTGCTGACAGTAGCACCGTGTTATGCGCCAACATTATTGATTACCTGATTCTACCAATGAAACGCCGACAATGTGTTTGTACTTGTATCTGTGGACGTCCTTCATGGCGTCTAAGGTGAAATCATAAACGGTTGGTTTCGGTAATGTACTGATGTTGATGATTGTATGCTGGTTTCCAAATAGGCTTGTGTAATGCATGGCAAGGACCTGTGCCATTGCCGACTGGTTGGGCAGTTGGCCGAGCATCACCACAGTGGACCCGTAGTGTGACACACTGAAACATGGGACAGTCAACAGCGACTTATCTTGTCATCTTTGCACACTTGAAACAACCCACCGGGGATTGCAATAAGAAAATTAAGACAACATTAAATATACGAGACTTTTTATATAACTAACTTTTTCCTAATTTTTACCTACTACTCTGACATAAAAGATTTGCAAAGCCAACACGTTTATAACAAAAGTTGTAGAATTTAATCATCAAACGAGGCTATGCAAAATATGTTGTGCGTCAAAAACGAACTGCCTCGAAAACATACAACCATTTTTATTACTACTCCGCACGTTGCAAGTGACTGACCAACAGCTTAACGAGAAGGCAGCGAAATGACCTAGATATTATTATTATAAACAAATCGAAGTAAGTACCTACTTAAACTGAATTTCCCCCGTGCTATAGGTCTTGCCTCGGTTTGTGGCCAGTGCAACGATGACGCCATATAGCAGTGGGGTGAACACCTGGGCAAAGGTCGCAACGAGGTTGCGCGAAGAATACAATACCCGCTTGTAAAACATGGCGCAGAACTGGACAGCCATCAGAGGCAAGGCTACGTACTTATTCAGTGGTTGAACTGCAACATATACATATATGTACACACACACACATACACACACTGTGTGTATGTATGTTTATATATATATATATATATATATATATATATATATATATATATATATATATATAAAACATGAATAAAGCCCAAATACATATATTGCACTGTTCAGATGCTTTATATATATATATATATATATATATATATATATATATATATTATATATATTATAATATATATATATAATATATATATATATATATATAATAATAAAGTTTATATAAAGTACTTATATATATATATAATATTATATATATGTATATATATATATATATATATATATATATATATATATGTATAATATTATATATATGATATGTATTTGCATTATTCATTTATTATATATATATATATATATATATATAACATATATAACATCTTTTTTATTTCATTTATGTCTGTCTTTGGGTTTTATTTACTATTTTGTTGTTTTTACATGTATGGACTTTTTGTCTGAAATTAAATATTAAATATCACTTTTCTATACAAGTTTGACTCGAGGAATTCATTTATGATATTTTTGTCGTAATTAAAAGTCAAGGTCAATGTATAAAATCAAGGTCGAGGTCATTGTTGCTCAATATTGTTGAAATTTACTTATTTTCATACATCATAATCAAAAATCATACATGGAAGTAACTTATGTTTGCGTGGGTGCATCGGCCACTTGATGCTGGGGTCAGGTCTCGAGACTCATTGGTGCTGCCTTAGGAGGAGTCAGCAGCACCATGGTTGATGGGAACCATGCTTGCGTGCATTGCGCGCATCCAGGATGGTTTCTTCAATTCTCCTACAATTCTTCCTGCAGACTGGGCTTCAAGATGTGGGAGGAGATATGTGAATACCTGGAGTGGGCACGGCATTATCCAACTGGTCGCCACTGGGTAAGCAACCTCATAACCCCGAGAGAGAGAGAGAGAGAGAGGGGGGATTGGCTTCTACGGCAGCTCTGCAACACGCTTCTATTACCATACTTTATATTTCGCTGGACACCACAACTACACAAGATGCCTCTCGTGGAATTGCCTCGAGATGTCAGTGCTCCTGCCTGCCGAGGCCAAGGACGACCTTCTCTCCGGTGCATTTGTCTGCAGACACAAGGCAGGCAGCTGGAACGCTGTCTCTGCCGATCACGTCGGAGAGCAGACGGCAATAAAGATCGGAAAGGGGGGGGGCTGAATTACACCACACTATCCTCAACACAAGTAGCAGAATGGATTGAGTCTTTCACCATATCTGCATATGTTTCTGACACGCTTGACCATTGATACTCTCCAGATTTGACAAGCAGTTCCACCGAGACGCCGCACAAGGAGGAAGGTGTGAATAGGTGTAATGTTGATGAAGATAACCGCCAGCGTATCAGTACAGAACTTGGAAAATGTTTCTACTCCCTCGATACCGAGAGAGGTGTCCTCTACAACATCCATAATGGACAAGTGGCTCCAACGGTGGTCAATGTGTCAGGCTCCTTTGGTTGGATGATGGCAACTGCATTCCGCAACTCACTCCCAACCGAAATGAACATCTGAAACGAGGTATCCGAATTGGTGACAAAAGTCGTGTTCGACCTAGAGTCCATATTTCTCCGTCTTCTGGTAGTCGGTCAACAGCGCGAGATGGAACCCCTGCCAATATATTCTGAAGACACTGAAAGCAGGCAACTTTCCAGGGTTGTTCGACGTGCTGGGTGAGGAGAGTGCCACTCACGCGGACCTCATGGCAGATGGACAGCAGTTCTTGCGGCACTGTATGTCTCCACAGGCACCTGGAAGAATCAAGCTCGGCACAATCTGTACATCCGCAAACAGGGAAAGCCACCGCGCATAATGTTACTGCCTCCTACGGACACAAACCTTTATCTCCACGTGCGACGTGCTCACCTGCAGATGTTGCTTTGGAAGGCAACTGACCAACAGGGTCCCCCTGATGTCTCCATCTCAGAGTATGACTGGAAAATAGATGATGGGATAACTTGCCCCAGCATTGTCGAGCGAAGGACAAGGCATGCAAGGAAGGCAATTGTAACTGGGACAAAGAGTAGTAGTTGATGGGGAGGTTTCAAACTGGAAATCGGTTTTGAGTGGAGTACCGCAGGGATCAGTACTGGGATCTATTTTATTCTTAATATATATATCAATGAGTTGGATGATGACATAACAAGCAAGGTGACACAAAAGTGATTAGGAAAATTAAAAGTGATGCAGATAGACAGCATTTACAAGATGATCTTAATAAGTTGATAGAATGGTCTGAGAAGTGGCAAATGATGTAACAAATAATTTTGGAAAGTGTAAGTGCCTCTACACAGGACATGGGAACGAAGATGCACAATATACAATGGGTGGTACTGTACTAAATACTACCTTAAAGGAAAAGGACTTAGGGTTAACTATTAGTGCTGACATAAAGGTATCAGAGCAGTGTGGAATTGCAGCAGCGAAGGGAAACCAAATTCTTGGATTAATTAGGCGAAATATAGTGTACAAAGAAAAAGAACTAATAATACCGCTGTATAAAACAATAGTTAGGCCTCACTTAGAATAGTGTATACAAGCATGGAGGCCATATCGCAAGAAGGATATTGACATGCTAGAAAGAGTACAAAGGAGAGCAACCAAAGTGATACCGAAAATCAGGAATATTTGTTACGAAATGTGGTTTAACAACACTAGAAACCAGAAGATTGAGAGACCAGATTGAGGTGTTTAAAATATTGAATGGGTATGAAAATATTGACAGAAATATTTTTTTCACAGTCAAGGAAGAGAGAAGGACTAGAGGACATGGAGTTACATTAGCAAAGAAACAGTGTAGACTAGATATTAGAAAAGTTTCATTTTCACAAAGAACAGTAAACGAATGGAACATATTATCAGCTGATTGTGTAGGTGCTAATAGTGGTAATATATTTAAAAATAAAATCGACATATACCTAAGACGGGCGGGGTATACTTAGATAGATAGGTTGGACTCTCGATAAGTCAAATGGCTTGCTTGCTTGCACTCCTGTGCTTCCGGTATATACGCGTATTCTTGTTCAATATATATGTTATTCACTTTTAGGCAACTCATATAAACCCCCTCTTTTAACAGGTATACCCTATATCGAAGCATTACACTGCACACACTCACCCCACCTCACCCACCAAACCACCCTCTGCTCCGTCTAGCTTCGCCGCTCCGCCGCTGTCTCTGCTCGTCTGTCTGTCTGTCTGTCTGCCTGCCTGCCTGCCTGCCTGCCTGCCTGCCTGCCTGCCTGCCTGCCTGCCTGCCTGCCTGCCTGTCCTGTCCTCTCTTCTGTCCGTCCGTCCGTCCGTCCGTCCGTCTCGTCCGTCCGTCCTCGTCTCGTCATCCTCCTGCCGTCATATCGCCCTCCTATCGCTTCCATCCTATCTATCTACGCGCCCGTCCCCGTCACGCTGCTCCTCTCTCCTCTCATACCTCTATCTATCTATCTATCTATCTATCTTTCAATATTATTTATTATTTTGATTAATTTATTAATTCCTATTTATTATTAAATTATTATTATTTTATTTCTTTTTATCATGTATCTTCTATCTCCATTACATTCATCTATAATATTAATTATTTACTTATTATTTACCTTTCGTTTTATTTTCTTTATCTACTTAAATTCAACTTTCAATTCATTATCAAAATATCAATTTCATTACCAATCACTATAAATCAAAATATCAAAATTCTATTAATATTATTATTACTACATAACTCTTAACATTCAACATGATATTAATTTTCGAATGACTATTATTTAATTTTTTACAGACAGAAGAGACAACTGATGCATCTTAAAGTGTATTTTTTAGTATTCTGTTAAGTAGATCCTTGAAACCTATTATAAATTCTTAACACATACCCTAACAGGTATACCCTAATCAAAACTCACCCCCACCCACCCACCCCACCCCCCCACCACCCACCCACCCACCACCCCCCCCCACCCACACCCACCCACACACACACCATCTATCTATCTTCTATCTTCTATCTCTCTAGTACTAAGTTGGATTCATCATGTCAAATCTGTCTTCTGTCACTCTCTGTCTGTACGGTCTATACGCGTATCTTGATCATTATCTGTTATTCTTTTGTCAATCTTTTCTATCTTATATCTATTATTAACGTTGTTATCTGATAGATTTATTTTACTATACCGCACCGCACCGCCCGCCCGCCCGCCCGCCCGCCCGCCCGCCCGCCCGCCCCCCCGCCCGCCCCCCCGCCCGCACCCCCCGCCCGCCCGCCCGCCCGCCCGCCCGCCCGCCCGCCCGCCCGCCCGCCCGCCCGCACCGCCCGCCCGCCCGCCCGCCCGCCCGCCCGCCCGCCCGCCCGCCCGCCCGCCCGCCCGCCCGCCCGCCCGCCCGCCCGCCCGCCCGCCCGCCCGCCCGCCCGCCCGCCGTCCGTCCGTCATCCTCTATCTATCTATTTATCTCTATATACTTGTCAATATTATTTATGTAATTTTATGGATTAATTTATTAATGTACCTATTTATTGACTTAAAAATATTTATGTATTTATATGTTTATTTCTTTTTTATCTATGTATCTGTCTAATCTCCATATACATGTCAATACTAGTAATATATAATTTATTTACTTAGTTATTTACCTCTTCGTTTTATTTTGCTTTAGTGCTGACGCGTTAAATGTCGACACTGTTACAAGATTATCACGGTGATGACCAAAATAATACGAAAATGTTACGAAGTTACCAAGTCGACTTAGTAAAATACAAAATATGACAAAGATATCGTGATATAATATTCATATATTACTACATAACGTCTTAACATTACAACATGATATATAAGTTTTCGAAGTGATATACTAACAAGTTGGGAAGTTACCACGATCATTTACCAAAACGTTTACAAGTCACAATGCTAACTTTGTAAACAAGAGCTCTCTAACGAGTTGAAACGTTGAAATGAAATTATCACGCTGACTTAATTTATTTGATCAATTTTTCATTTATTCTAATTTATTAACGTATTTTGTTAGTTGAATTTTATTGAATTTATTTTATATAAACCGCATATACAGCACCGCACCGCACCGCACCGCACCGCACCGCACCGCACCGCACCGCACCGCACCGCACCGCACCGCACCGCACCGCACCGCACCGCACCGCACCGCACCGCACCGCACCGCACCGCACCGCACCGCACCGCACCGCACCGCACCGCACCGCACCGCACCGCACCGCACCGCACCGCACCGCACCGCACCGCACCGCACCGCACCGCAACGCAACGCAATGACGCACGACGACCGCACTGCACCGAACTAGTAGCACGCACCGCACCGCACCGCACCGCACCGCAATGTCAAGTCAATGTCAATGTAATGTAATGTAATGTAATGTAATGTAATGTACTGTACTGTACTGTACTGTACTGTACTGTACTGTACTGTACTGTACTGTACTGTACTGTAATGTAATGTAATGTAATGTAATGTAATGTAATGTAATATAATGTAACGTACTGTTCTGTACTGTTCTGTACTGTTCTGTACTGTTCTGTACTGTTCTGTACTGTGCTGTTCTGTTCTGTACTGTACTGTTCTGTTCTGTTCTGTTCTGTTCTGTTCTGTTCTGTACTGTTCTGTTCTGTTCTGTACTGTACTGTACTGTACTGTACTGTACTGTACTGTACTGTACTGTACTGTACTGTACTGTACGTGACGTACGTGACGTGACGTGACGTGACGTGACGTGACGTGACGTGACGTGACGTGACGTGACGTGACGTGACGTGACGTGACGTGATGTGAAAAGTGACAGTGACGTGCGACGGGGACGTGACGTGACGTGACGTGACGTGACGCGACGTGACGCGACGCGACGCGACGCGACCGACAGACCACGCGACGCGAGCGACGCGACGACACCACGCGGACGAACGAGCGAGCGACGCGACGCGACGCGACGCGACGCGACGCGACGCGACGCGACGCGACGCGACGCGGCGCGGCGCCGGCGCGGCGCCGCGCCGCGGCGCGCGCGCGCCGCGCGCGGCGCCGGCGCGGCGCGGCCCCGCGGACGCGCCGCACGACGCAGCCCCGCAGCCCCGCAGACCGCACCGCCCCGCAGACCCCCGACGAGCACCGCGCCGGCACGCGGCACCGACCCCGCACCGCCGCAGCACCCCCCGCACCCCGCAGCACGACCGCAGCAGCCGCACGCGCAGCGCACGGCAGCAGTGACAGCGTAGACAGAACGGCGATGACGTGCGCGTGCAGCAGGACGCGGCGACGGCGCGGCGCAGACGGCAGACGCGAGCGCGGACGCGGCGCGTGCGCGGCGACGGACGACGGACGCGGAAGGGCGGCGCGGCGCAGCGCAACGCGAGACGCGGCGCGGCGACGCGGCGCCGATGCGAGGGGCAGCGCGAGCGCGGCGCGAGCGACGCGACGCACGGCAGGGACAGCACGCGCGGCCGGCGCAACGCAGACGCGCGGCGCGGCGCCGCGCGGCGCGCGCGCGCCGCGCGCGGCGCGGCGCGGCGCGGGCGCGGCGCGCGCGCGCGGCGCGGCGCGGCGCGGCGCGGCGCGGCGCGGCGCAACGCAACGCAACGCAACGCAACGCAACGCAACGCAACGCAACGCAACGCAACGCAACGCAACGCAACGCAACGCAACGCAACGCAACGCAACGCAACGCAACGCAACGCAACGCAACGCAACGCAACGCAACGCAACGCAACGCAACGCAACGCAACGCAACGCAACGCAACGCAACGCAACGCAACGCAACGCAACGCAACGCAACGCAACGCAACGCAACGCAACGCAACGCAGCAACGCAACGCAACGCAACGCAACGCAACGCAACGCAACGCAACGCAACGCAACGCAACGCAACGCAACGCAACGCAACGCAACGCAACGCAACGCAATGAATATACAATTTTACGAATCCTTGGGTCAGTACTTTACTTTACTCGAACCATAATATCAGTCACTTAAAATAGATAATTACTTTGTATGCAAATACGACTGCGACCTGGCCGGTGAATTTCCGTGTTTGCATACTGTTATTGTATTTCGACATCATCATAGGTTCCCCTGGCGACTAAACACGAGAATATTGTAACGAAAAGATTTCGCGAAGTACACGAAAGTAACTAATTAAAAAAAGTGCTATTTTACATAAAGCTACTTTATTGCAAGGATTTCTTTCAATTAAAATTGTATCTCGTCACATTCCGATTATTAATAAACCCCTTATGTTTTGTAACGAAATAATTATATTTCGTTATATATCACCACAGCCGTGGGTTACAAAGTCGTACAAGGGATTCAAACGGTACCATATTGTGGCTGTTCATGCTACTTACATAAATCAGAGACTTTCGGTTTTTCGATAAGCTTGTCGTGGACCCTGGAATAAAAACGCTCCGTTTTACACATAATATCACGTTTATGTTAAAATAAACACAGTAGTTACGAGATGCAAGGAGTTACTCTTATACCGGTATGAGTAGCTTGTTGACGATACTGGCTTAGAATAGTACAGAGCACATTTAAAGGGAACCGAAATGGAAATGTTACATGTTATGCACATCAAAGATTTAATAAAACCCAACCAGTTCTAAAGGTAATCACATTTTTATTGTCAATGGTTTATGATAAAAACATGCTTAACACATCGGCTGTCGAAATTCATGAGATGCGTCATTGTTGATAGTCTGTGACGTAACGATTGCTCATTGCACATCTGTCATGCTGGCACTTTCCGAGTGGTCAACCTGAAAAAAAGGAACTGCATAGCTACGAAAGGCAGTACTTTTAAAAACTGGACTGGTTTCGCGAGTGATGTCAAAGTGCTATATTAGGCCCGCCCTATAGTATCGTTCATGCGAATTGATCCCCGATCCGGCTTGGCCCTACTACTCGGCTGTGTTCTAGTCTTATTGTTACGTAGTTCTACCTTATTTCTTGACTACCTATGTCTCTTTCCATGCGAACATGATACCATTCAAAGAAGGATCAAGAAAAACTAATAATAATGAATAATAGTAACCGTCAGAATCACGGTGGAAGGCATTCATTAGTGCGGCGGAGGACGGTATAACTCGCTTAGATTAGTTCGCGGTCGGCTCCCGGGTCAGCCTCAGTCTATGCTATATATAACCGGCACCTACCTTCTAGAACGTTAACTGTGGCGGACATTTATGAACACTGTCATTATTTTCATAGGTCATAACGACTGATAACGCAATCTGTCTGCAAGACATACCGAAGACTTATTATTTACTAACCTTCTTGGACTCTGACTTAGCTGCGCGCTCGATGGAAAGTTTCGACGACTGTGGTCGGATACTAAATATCGTTTGCACAGCTCCATGCTTCAAAACGCGACGTCGCCGATGTTACTGCGGATCTTGACCCATTAAGAAGTGAGAAAATATCACTTTCTTTGATGTGCGCCGAACGAAGTAAACTGTATTACGATGCCTTCCATCCAGCCCGTCCACAGTTACGAAGCCAGTGCCTTAGTTCTGGTCTCTCGAACGGGTGGTGAAACCATGACAGCTCTATTTATTACATTTGTATCGTTACAGCCATATGCTGAGCAATATGGCATATTGTATCATGCAAATCAACACACAAAGACTGACAGCGCGTATCCCACAACATGTGTTTACCACTTGTTAATGAACTGAAGAGCATTAGATACATAACCGGTCATGAGACTTAGCTCGCTGATTGGTCAGGCCGGACGCATCAGCGCGTTGATGGAAGCCTCCGTGCTGTGGCTGATTTCAGTAAAATGCAGCATATCGTTTAATAATGGCTAATTTGTTCATCTAAGTTTGTGCATATGGATCACGGACGGCAGAATAATTCTCCAGAATGGGTCTAAATAAGGTGACTACGTATGATTTGTTTTGTTTCATACTAATGACAAAATTATACGCGTAAATGTCATCATAAAGAAACCCGTTCGCTAAACGATTTGACAAAGACTTCTATTGTCCTTTCAACTAGAAACACGCAAGATGCCCACATTTTTGAAATGGCAGCAGAAGCACTGCCATCAACCCTCTTCCGACTGACAGCTTAATGCTGTTGGGTATCCACTTCTAGTCATTGGACGAATTTGTCACAATAATTCATCTAGCGAATCATTTCACTACATAATTGTATGACGTATGATTGAAGAAACCCTAATTTTATGACTCAAATATTTAGACTAGGGAACTGCTATGGCAACTCTACAATTAACAATTAAACGATTGGTTGATTTAATTACCAACAACAGACCAGTTAGTCAGAATGTCAGCTACACTGCTCACAAAGACGGTGTTCTACTGTGAACTGGAAGATGGAAGAGGAACATAGAAACGCTTTAAAGAACGTAAGCATGGACCTTGGCTGATGGGATACGGACATCCTATGAGCGACTAACCATGCAATGACACAGAGGTCAAGAGGAGATGAAGCGCGAGTGTATGTGTGCGTCTGTGCGTGTGTATATGTATATGTGTGTGTATGTATGTATGTATGTATGTATGTATGTATGTATATATGTATGTATGTATGTATGTATGTATGTATGTATGTATGTATGTATGTATGTATGTATGTATGTATGTATGTATGTATGTATGTATGTATGTATGTATGTATGTATGTATGTATGTATGTATGTATGTATGTATGTATGTATGTATGTATGTATGTATGTATGTATGTATGTATGTATGTATGTATGTATGTATGTATGTATGTATGTATGTATGTATGTATGTATGCATGTATGTATGTATGCATGTATGTATGCATGTGTGCGCGGACGCATGAATGCGTGGGCGTGTGTGACACTACCTGAGAAACGCGTCTTCGAGCGTAGTCGGAGAGACCGTGAAATTATCGATACCGATGTCTCTCTTTCTCGTTTCCATTTTCCTGAACAAAGCCGCAAAATTTGTCTTCTCTGCTGGCAAATTGAACCATATCTCGGAGCCAATCTTGTGGCGTAATATCGCCTTCGGAATGTGCGACTTAATGAATTTCGTCAGACCTTCCTGGTTACATTGTGGTTGTGTCGTAATGACGAGACGATAGCCGGGATCTACACAGCCGAACAGAACTGCGAAATGTAGAAATGTGGAAATGTCTAGTGAAATAATACAAATTAGCGGCACGTTCTCTTTCTTCCACTGATGTTTGTAACTATATTTTTCAACGTTACCATACTATCATTTTGGTCGCGAAGAAATGAAATTACAAACAGCACAATTGTATAATAAGTTTTGATTTATATTACTTCAGGAAGAAGTTTGAAAAAGAAATCAGCATGTGGGATTCTAACCGGTGATGCTTTATTTTTAAACGAAGCGCAACGTGCGAATCTGTCTACCGAATGAGCTAACGACTCCGACAGATTCGAGTTCGCTAATACAAATTGTTATGTTAAATTGTATAAATAAGTCTACACTTATTAATATTACAGTGATACTATGAAACATACAACGTTTCTTTGTGAAGCATGATACACTATGTGTTTGCTGTGTACATTTACCGGTGTAGGTAACCTCCCGTGGACTGCATTCGATACAATTAACCTGAAAACTGCGGCAACGAAGCAGCTTCAGGCATCGAAACCATCGGTTTGTTCGGCTTACTTTTTACAACAACATTGATTTCGTGAGGAATCATAAGATAATTGTTATTTCTCTGTGGTGACTAGTGTTTATAATACAACGGAATATCGAACAGTAACTCATCCTGACGCTCGTTTCAACCCAAAAGCCAACATTGTAAATGTGCGCTGAATACATGTAAAGCTATATTATGTGTGATTCCAGCTGGCAACAATGACGTCACATCTCGGCATGCGCGGCAAAATATGCATATTCGAAAATGCGAAAAAGCCTAACATGTGATATTTGTAATTCATAAAACTTTTATGATTTGGTTTGATGGACATGGAAACATATAGCAGAATGTAGTATAATATGAATTCAAGCATGAGGTGTTTTTTATTACCATTAAATATATTTTCATATTATGTTAAAAATAGGATAAATGTTCCAAACGGTTTGTAAACTTTCTGCTTTATTTAGTTGTAGGTGTACAGAACGAATCACCATTATTAGTCTAGCCGGAAGAAGGGGGGGGGGGCGTACCGTGCACCCCCGAAAATAAACTTTAAACCGGTGTATCCAGATCGGACAAAATGCATAGAAAATGATGAGCTATCTTAAAAAGTCGGCAAACTGCCTCACTTATCATGTTGAAAAAAAAGTGTATCACTGTATATCTGCCAACATTGTAGATAACTGAAAAAAGGCATCTAAACCCATGCAACGAACATATCAAAACAAATATTCTTACGTGACCACACATGTGCTTGGTATACTCGTATACAATTTATTGATACCGCCATTATCGGCCAATATTACATATAACTTCACAAATAAGGGGTCCAATGTGTTCAGGGTCATAGATATTAAAAAATCACTATATGAAGTAACTACATCTATCCTTGGCACGTTATCATGCACATTTTTAAGTGCCGGTGTTAGATAGAATATTGACGCGCCTAGAAAGGTGACCCTGGGGAACTTTGACCGACGTGTAATTTTTCTGAGGGAGGAAGGCGAGCCAGGTTGACCTTAGACTTGGAAGTCACTTTCTCGCCTTTCCCTATCATCGTGCGCAGCAGCATGGCATGAACAACGTCCACGGAAGATGAACTGTTCCAACTGCATCAGCACCTGAGGCTTAATGTTACAGTCCTCACCGAGATGCACGAGATCCCAGTGAAAGCTGCGGTCATCGCCAGCTGTTTCAAGAACCCTATCGTCCTCTTCCCTTTGAATGCACTGGTGCAGTCCTCTCCGCTGAACATATAACACCTCAGAAAAGTGTCACAATGGTCTTCTCCTAGGGATTCTGCTACAGGTTGAGTAGATGTCGATGTCGCTCTGACCCCATATCGACGTATTCAGTCCGCTTGAAGGCGTGAGCGTGGTACAGAAGAATCACGAAGATACATATGTCAGGGATTCTCACCACAGCATTCTTGCATCCGATGGCGACGGCGTGATGGAGGCACAATACCTCCCTAGTATCAGTCTCTTCTTGGTTGCTGTACATTGTGGAGAGCTTACACACGTCGACTTGAAACACAAAGGGGCACTGGACATTGACATTTGAGGTAGACAACAAAAAGAGTGATATCGGCATGATATATAATAATGATAATGTGATACTTATGTAATAATAATAATAGCATGGGCCTTAAAGTCACTTTCGATGCGACGAATATGTGTGCGTTCCCTCTACGATAAACACTGCCATCTAATTTATATTCAGCCTTGAAACTGCTTGTTAACCACTCCATTCTCCTAGCTGCAGTTCGCAGAACTGCTTCTTGTTGTCGTCCTTTGCAAGGAGCATCTTGAGGTCGTATTTCTTCCTGGTCGCTCGTTCACTCAGACGGAACTTCTCTGAGCTTCTGCGTCTCTACCTCCCCTAGGCTTTGATAGACTTCGTATGATAAGTGTTAGTAAAGAACAATAATGGTCATTAGCCATCGTCTGATCAATCACCTATGTATATACCACCGCAGTACGGGGGTAGGTTGGCAAGGGTATGGGGCAGCGCCTTGCCCGTCCTGGATAAACACGGCGTTCGTGGAGTATGGCAACTCTTTTCGGGTGGCGTCTTCCAGAAGGATGTGCAGAATAGTGTCATTGGTGTTCCAAATGCATTGATACTTCATCTTGTGACTTGAGGAAAACAAGGAACGCGAGGTTGCTGTGCTCCTGATATGGGATGACCTGGAATGATAAATCTGGAATTAAATACCAATCACGGTAAAATCATTTGAAACAATAGCCATTTAAGACATATAAATGATATTTATATGAACCTGCATTCCAACCCTAAACATTCGGACGTTTTATGCTCCGGTGATAACTCATGCCTGTCCCCCTTTAGTAAATGATTTATTTTGCTAATAGGATTCCCAAGAATAAAGGCCATGTTGAAGTTTACTAATATCAAAACATGTACAAATACAAGTACCCATGAAAATGTAAAAGATAATGTTTAGCATTTAAAAATACAACATTAAAAATACCTTCGATTATTGGAACGTCAGGCTACCGTTGTGCGTGAGAATGTGAGGGTGACATTTTTGTTGCAGGCCTCCGTGGTAGTGAGTTTCTTCTTCTTGATAGAAAACCACTAAGAATTTGCATGGCAGATTGTATTCATAGAAGAACGCAATCAAACTAAATTTCTTTTGGCATAACTGCATAAATGGTGTTTCGGTAATTCACCATATGCATAGAAATGAGAGAGAGAGAGAGAGAGAGAGAGAGAGAGAGAAGAGAGAGAAGAGAGGAGAGAGAGAGAGAGAGAGAGAGAGAGAGAGAGAGAGAGAGAGAGAGAGAGAGAGAGAGAGAGAGAGAGAGAGAGAGAGAGAGAGAGAGAGAGAGAAGAAGAGAGAGAGAGAGAGAGAGAGAAGAAGAGAGAGAGAGAGAGAGAGAGAGAGAGAGAGAAGAGAGAGAGAGAGAGAAGAACGAGAGAGAGAGAGAGAGAAGAGAATGAGAGAGAGAGAGAGAGAGAGAAGAATAAGAAGAGAAAAAGAAAAAGAGTGAGAGAAAGAACTATTAGTCTTCATGTCAGTAAGACACTAGTAGATAAGAATAGCTATATTATGATCACTAACCCTCAAAACATGGGTCTGGACACGTTATGTGTACAGCTATGTACAATATTGACCGTGACTTATCAACAGATTGATCGTTTCTATGTATATTTTATGAAATAGAGAAGCCGATTAGAAGCTTTGCTCGACCTGTGTACGGTTAGTAAAGATACGTTTTTTAATGTGGCTAGTTCAGTGTGGCGATGGCGTTAGCAAGGGGACCATCGTCTGCTAAAGCAACCATGTAAACCATGCTACGAACGATGGGTGGTACACAGGCAATATAAGGGAAGGCAAAGAACAACCTGCGGGCACATTTGATGACACGCTTACTTGTGAGCTAGAAGACAGAAAATGGAAATGTGTAACGTATACTTATACTAAGATATGTGAGTTGTATTATGAACAAAATCATGCATTAATATTGTTTGTGCCCTCACCGTATTTTTCTTTGAGAGCTTTTGGCGTATCACAACATACGATTTTGCCTCCAGAAAGAAATGCGACGCGATCAAGAATATGTTCAGCTTCTGCTATGCACTGCGTGGTCAGCAGTATAGTGTGACCAGGAGAATACTTCTTCAGTGTTCTCCACATGAATTGTCGAGATTCTGTATCGAGGCAAGAAGACGGATCGTCCAGTAGCACCACCTTCGAGAAGACAAAATGATTTGCTAAACAGCAATAATGAAGTGAATTGGAAGCCAAGGGGTACGCGTGATACCGCATGATATGCATCGCTAACAATACTGTGGCAGATGTCCAACGTTTTAATCTCTCTCGTGGCACACTTGACATGCTGCTAATACTGTACAACACCAATAGTTGACGTGCTATATGAACACATTTTAAACTGGATACGCTTGCTCTCGGGGTAGCATCGACATCAACGTAGTGTTGACATAATTAAGAAAACGTGTTTGGAAAATATAAATTACCACTTACGACCGTATTAAAATACGTCAAGATATCCAGGATAGAAAAGGGTGAAATTCAAGCCAAAGTGATAAACATGCACACAGCCAGATCATATAGAAACAACTGTCACAAATGTATCGAATGTACGCGTGCGCATGCGTAAATGCGTTGATGCGCTTAAAATTACCACGAATGTTACTTTCCCACATACACGACTTTGGCCACGACCGAGCACGACTTAAGAAGGTCTAGACAGTCGCGCTCAATCGCATTGCGGTCGGGAACATGATCGTGGTCAGTCGTATGTGCTCGTTGGTGATCGTGCGCAGTCTTATGATGCTCGTACAGGTGCATAGGTCGTGCTGTAATTATTTAGTCATAATCAGGCGTATGACTATCGTATGAGAATCGTATGAGGATCGTGTATATTCGTGTTGCGTCTGTCCAGTTGTATGGCGATCGTATGAAGATCGTGTTCAGTCATACAAGGAAGCGTGGGAAAGAACTCATACGACTGAACACGATCTTCATACGATCAAATACGACTGAACAAGGCTTCCATAAGACCGTCACATGAGCGATATTTGAACTTCCTGTTGTGTCATTAAAGTCAAATCAACAACAAGCATGCCGCCTCGCAAACGTTATA
This sequence comes from Ridgeia piscesae, assembly GCA_025642075.2. Taxonomy (NCBI): domain Eukaryota; kingdom Metazoa; phylum Annelida; class Polychaeta; order Sabellida; family Siboglinidae; genus Ridgeia; species Ridgeia piscesae. The sequence continues at coordinate 1,191,070 of JAODUO010000086.1, read as the reverse complement.
TAAAAACAGGCAACAAAGGCAACAGAAACACCTGGATCTTCTGAACACCATGTCGAGGAGGTGGATCCCAGGGCCAAATCCAATGAAACTACGCACATGGTTGAAACTGACATGTCAGCCAATGGGGAATCTCATGAACCCCTGGATACACTTCATCGCCCAGGATATAAGTCATTCTAGTCCAAGAGGTCCTAGTCCTCCTCCTTCGTGTACACATTTACCTTCGCTGTCCGTACAAGAGCTGCATGACGGTGATAACGATGATGTACATGAGCCTAATGAGATAGCTAACCAAAACAAGAGAAAACGTGCTGCCGCGTATCTCCTCATCGAAACCCAGGAAGTGGAGTTGGCTGAGTTTTACAAAGAAAACGAACTCTTCTACAACAAGAAACTGAAGGACTATAAGAATACTGACAAAAATAGACTTATGGGAGAGCAGGCTGCTACCATCAACCCTCTATGTCATGCTTGCCATCGAGTGCGCCAACAGCGTTGTGAAAGTCCCAGAGCTTTGAAATGTTCTCAGCTACCTCCATCAATTCTTCTGGGGTCGTGGGGGTTACCATGACCTCACCTCCTACTCTTCAAAAATTCCTTCGAACATTTCAGGTATGGTTTTGCTGATAGTATTATGAGCCACTCTGAAGCCATATTGCAATCACTTATATGAGTTCCAGTGGCCATGTAACTCAGTGTTAGAGCAAAAGGTATTCCAGGATCCAGAACTTTTCCCCAGAAATGTCCTGTTTTTGCAGACGTGGACCTATACGTTCAATCAGTTCCATAAACAACTCTGGGGGAAAACGTAAGAAATTCTTGTAGCTGCTGGGATCTTCACGGTGGAGTTCTTGTAAGAGGTTTTCACAGTGTCCATACTCTGCTCTGCTCAATAGCCATGGCTACACCCACACGGTTCTTCTTGGGACTCTGCGCCGCCTACGCCTTTTTCTAGCCGTTAGCGTCAAGGCTGTAGCACGCAGAAGGTTCTTCTCCTCCTCCTCCAAAGCAGCTTCTTGCAGGTGTTGCATCTCCTCAAACATCATAGCGACAGGCACAGAAAGGCATCTACATTCCATTTATATACACACCAGACCACGTCACCAAACAGCAGTCTTAAACAGTCGTATGACAGTCGTATGCCATTCGTATAGGTCGTATTGAAACATTGTAAGGTCTTATGGCAATCGTGTTAACATCGTGCACATCCGTAGCTGGTCGTATACAAGTCGTATTGCCATGGCATACATAACGTACATCGTCGTAATGCGCCGTATGACTGTCGTATGACGATCGTATGACAATCTTTCACTTAACACATATCTGCATATTTGCCACGATGGTGCACGACCAATCACGACCTTAAGATCGAGCTTGGTCGTGTTGAGGTCCTGATAAAAGTCGTCTATGTGGGAAAATAGCTTTATGCTTCGACTGTTTCGTCGAAATTATTAACTAGCCCTTTACCTTAGGTTTCCCGATTAGAGCCAGCAGTAAGCTCAGCTTCTTCTTCATGCCATTAGAGAGCGTCACCACTTGATCATGTCTACAGTCAGTCATCTGAATGTCTATCAACAACTTGTCCACTTCGGCGCGAATTTCATTTTTGGCGAGGCCTCGCAACTGTCGAGTATATTAGTCAAACCACTATCTATGTACGTTGTAACGCTTACATTTTCCCGTCATTTAGAAACGTTCCGGTTGACGTTTCTGCGCATGCGCGATATATGTAAAATTTTCAATGTGCAACGAAACGACAAAGCATTTATGGTATAAATATCACGGGTTGTTCGTTAGGATGTATACAACCTCTCAGGAAAGTTATTTGTCGCAAATTAACACGAGGCAAACACGTTTTGCGGCATATTTTGATAGCAAGCGTAAATCACGTGACTCTAGCGCGCCATAATTCGTGACAGTGATTTATCAAAAAAATTAATATTTTATTGCATTGAACGACATTTTAAGAAACTCTTCACAATAATCATCACACGAAAGTTAACGAACAGCTCGTGGCATTTATACCGAAAATGCTTTGTTGTTTCGCTGGACATTGATGATTTTACATTTATTGCGCATGCGCAGAAACGTCAACAAAAATCTGACTTCACATATTGAATCAGCATATTGGTTTTAACCTAAACAGACTAATTTTACCCCACTAGCAAAAATGCAGTATTAAGAAATAGACAAAATGGATTAAGTACTAGAAATCAAAATGAAATCCACGAAAACGACTACGTGAAATATATACGTTATTACGTGAAATGTCTACCTTATTATGTTATCGGACAAAAGGTATTACCTTTTCAGGCAGGAGCACAGTACTACATTATCAGTCGAAAAGTATTACATTATGTGGCAGCAAGTTTATTACATTACCAGGTTATTTTATTACATGATCAGGCAGTTATTTCATTAACAGGCGATCATTCTCGGCTGTAACAGGGACAGTTACATCTTGTGACAAAACTAATTATGTTCTGATTAAACATATACAACAAACAACCAAAGTCCAAACAGTTTAATAACTTGGGAACATACTTAGTCTAAAGTATTGACCATAGTGACCACACAAGCCCCAGTGCTGTGTAAAATACCGACCAGTGTCTGATATAACCGCCAGGTACCTAACTGGGACATTATATTTGTTGACGTTACTGAGTGAGATATAGTTTATGTTTTTTTGGTTCTGATGTATGTTTATAATAACTACCCCCCAGTTGACAGGCTGCAATTTCAAGATAGTAAACTAATACATACATAGTTAAAGTTTTATCTTTTTAAATGCTATATCAAATGTTCACTTTGGCCAACCTCTCCTGAAATTATATTACCCCTACATAACAATGCTACTTTCATACAATTTACACTACTGCATTTTACAAGAAAAACGGGGATGCTTTTAAGATATTAAACCCTAGATGTTTTTTAGAACAATTCTACCATGCAACACTATTTTATAAGATTCTGGATTTGACGAGTGATACCTCCAGTACATCGTACTTTGCATACGTCACACAAACATTATGCGCATGTCCTTCTTCAAGCTTTGCCTCGCCAAAAATGTCTACGTATGTAATGTAGGTGTATTACTTTATGAGTGCGAAATGGCTTATGCTAAATCAACCTTTCCCGCATATGTTTTTCTCATAAGCACCGTTTCGATGTTTATATTTATCAATATTAAAAAACAGCTTATGCAATGGAATTTCAAACTCTCTAAGTGTTGTGCACATATTTTCGATGGTTTGGCAAACAGTTTACTAAGCAACATATAATTATGCTGGAATTAATTGCCTATGTGACCAAGGCTTTGCTATTATTATTATTCCTTTCATATTTTCATTTACTAAGCATTTCCAGAACTTGGTGACAGTACTAACCGTGCCAAATAAATGGAGATGGTTTTCAACAGTCAGTTGAGGGAACAAGATAGGATATTGTGGACACATTCCAACGTTCATTCGTGCTTGCTTCACTTGCTTCACAATGTCGTAGCCATTGATAATAACCGAGCCTGACGTCGGAGGGTAGTGGCCTACGGATCAAAGGCAAGATGGAACATTTTAAATAACGAATAACGATACCAGTAGTAATTACAGTAATAACCATTATTTCGTTATAACTACAGCCATGCTTCGTTGATGTAGACTTCATAAATGTCGGTTGTTTCGTGATGTTTGTGTGATAACCATATCAATATCATGGTAATGTTCCGTTAATCCGTTTATTCAAGATTCGGATTCTGCACATTATTTGAGAGCCCCGGTAGCTGTATATTTCATAGGAATTAAGCAATGCAGAGCAAGGCATAGTTCGCGTAAATCACGCACAGATCGCAATGGCGGCAACGACGACGACAACAACAACATCATCATCAATCAATCACAATACCATGAATGTCTTCAAATGTCACATGTTTTAAATTTTCTGCCACAGGAATATCATCGAATACTCTGCTACACCAGAATACTATGTGGCATCAGTATCATCAAGTACCCTGTCATATCAATGTTATCATATACCCTGCCACACAAGTGTTATCAAATACCTTGCCAACTCAATGCTATCAAATACCCTACCACAACAATGTCACAAAATATCGTTTCACATCAGTGTCATCAAGTATTTTGCCTCATCAACGTTATGAAATACCATGCCACACCATTTAAGGATATGCTCTGCCACATCAATGTTATCAACAACCTTAGCATTAACTGAACCGATGAAATGAGAAGTGTTGATAATAAAGTATTGATACCCGACAACAAATACAGGAGCGTCGTCTTGCCCGAGTTGTTGGGACCGAGCAGCGCTGTGATTTGCCCTTCATATAAACGGAGTGTGACGTTGTCGATCACCTTTTTGGAATGTTTTGCCGTCTGAAACACCTGAGAACAGCAAATGTCTTTTGAATCGTGTTATATACATTCATATACACTCACACACACACACCCACCCACACATACGCATGCATACATACCATGTCAATGCATACAGCCACCATACATGCATACAGAGTCGCATAAACGCGCGCATACATACGGGCGCACACACATGCAACCATATTAAAAAAAACGCAGTCAGGCACGCACGCACGCACGCACGCACACACACAAAAAAGTATACATTAAATATATTGCTCGCAATAAGCAGGGGTGTGGGTTAAGCACGTAAGACAATATATGGTATGCAGGTATGCAGGTAGGGAGTTTGACGCCCCTGCCATGCAGAGTTGTAAACCACTGCTGTGTGGTACAGGTTCTTGACAGAACTGAAGGCTAACGGAGCAAACCCTAACCAAAAAACCATGTCACTGTGGCAGTATCAAGGGCGGTTGATGTATGAAACTCCCAATGTATGGAACTCCCAACATCTCTCGACCAGCCACTGCAGGGACAAATAGTATGCACCTGTCTTGACATGTTCTTACCAGTGTAAGACCTCTATTTGCGCCCCGAGAGAGTGCCGCTAGTAACTTGCAAAAGCCTTGGAATAATCTTTCTTCTGGAGTGGCAAACCCGAAGGAGATAGAAGGGAGGCCGGAGTGGGCTTTGCTATCAAAAAGGACATCGTCACAAAGCTAACAGAAATGACACGGCCAGTAAGTGACAGAATCATGACGACGAGACTACCTCTGCGCAAGAACAACTTTGCTACAATTATCAGTGTGTACCCTCCAACAATGACAAAGCCAGATGAAAACAAGGAGGCCTTCTACAACCAGCTGGCAAGTGTGCTCAGTGGCATCCCTCGTACAGATAAGCTACTGCTGATAGGTGACTTCACTGCGAGGGTGGGAAGAGAAAATGACAAGTGGCCCTTGGTCATGGCAAACATGGGATTGGGAAATGCAACTCCAATGGCAAGCTTCTACTGGCTCTGTGCTCTGAGTTCGAACTGATAGTGACGAACACCATGTTCAAGCAGAAGGATGAACGCAAGACCCGTCTGAAGTCAGACTGGTGGGAAAGGAAGGCAGTGGAGCTGCAGAGAGCTGCTTACAGAAACACAATTAAGGGTTTCTATAATGGACTGAAGGAAGTGTGGGGACCCAAGAAGACGGGACCTGTTCACCTGAAACTTCCTACTCAACGTCCCTAGCGACATAGATCACGAAGCTCTGGACCACATCCCGCAGCGCATTACCAAGACAAGCCTCGATGAGATTCCAACCATGGATGAGATGGCTAGAGCAATCGCCGGCCTGAAAGTGGGCAAAGCACCTGGGGGAGATGGAATTCCTGCAGAAGTATGAATGCACGGAGGAGACAATCAGTTCAGCATACTGCACCAGCTAATCACCAATGCCTGGGAGGTGGGTTCTGTACCACAGGCATGGAAGGATGCCAGCATTGTAACCATCTACAAGAAATGTGAGCGAACAGACTGTGGGAACTATAGAGGAATCTCTCTTCTTTGCATAGCAAGCAAAATCTTCGCCAGGATCCTCATCAACAGACTATCTACCCACATAACACCAGAGGTAGTTCCGGAGACACAATGTGGCTTCATAGGTAACCGGAGCACCGTGGATATGAGGGCGAATGTTAGTGTTGGAGGGGAAGTCTCAGAATCGTTTAGTGTCACAAATGGGGTCAAGCAAGGTTGGGTACTGGCCCCCAGGTTCTTCTCCATCTTCCTATTAGCAATGCTCGACGAGGCTTTCCGAGACATGGGGGATGGCGTCTACATACAGCCCAGACAGAGCGCTGACCTATTCAACGTCGCACACTTCAGAGCGAAGACCAAGACTACTCGGGTACTGATGAGACAGCTGCTATTCGCAGATGACAGTGCACTGGTTGCACACTCTGCTGAAGAGATGCAGAAAACAGTGGATGCTTTCTCCGTTGCGTGAAAGAAGTTCGGCCTGAAGATTAACATCAAAAGGACCGATGTGCTGTACCATCCCAACTCTACAAGAATCCGAGAGGAGGATATCATGGTTGATGGAAACACGCTGAACTCTGTTCTCGAATTCATCTACCTCGGAAGCACTAAATCAAGTAATGGATCCATTGACGATGAAATACAGAGGAGGATAGCAATTGCTAATGCATCTTTCGGCAGAATACGCTAGAGACTCTGGAATATCCACCATGTGTCCACGAGGGTTAAATGCAAGATATATCGTGTAATCGTGCTGTCCACCCTCCTGTGCGGAGCCGAGGCTTGGACAGTGTACAGGCGACAGGTGAACACGCTGCATGCCCTCTTGATGCGACATATGCGTTTCGATCATGAGGATAACCTGGATGGACAAAGTGACAAACGAAGAAATACTCGAAAGGACAGGGCTGCCATCTATGGGAGAACTTCTGATCAGAAGGAATCTCCGGTGGACTGGACACCTCATGAAGATATCACCAGACAGGCTACCAAAGCAGGTTCTCTACTCTCAACTGACTTCTGGTCACAGAAAGAGAGGGCGCCCTCGTCTCCGGTTCAAGGATATCATCAAGAGAAACCTGAAGCTGGGAGACATAAAGACCGACTCATGGACATCACTCTCACAGCAGAGAGATAAGTGGAGAGCAATAGTCAAGCAGTCTTTGTCGCATCGCGACCGACAGCACGATGAAGATAATATACTAATTATGTACAACATACCCTATACAATAAATGATTACATGGTGACAGCGATGAGATAAAGCATGTAAGGCAGCCCAAGCGTTGCCCTACAAGCCATATCTATGCAGCGGAAACAAAGTATGCATTGACGGTAAAACACACGTACGCGTCAAAGTAGTATGCGAGGAGGCACTATTGAGCAGTAGGGGAGACATGGCTGGGCCAGCCGGGACCAGGCTAGGATATTTAAACTATTAAAGCAAAAATGTCAACTGAAATTTAGCAAAACATATATGAACAAAAGCGAAACAAGTACATCACATTTTGCTGTTATCAGGCGAAGAAGGAATGAAATAGTTCAATTCCTGCCCTCTGACAGGCACAGAAATTGATGCAGATCGCATCTGGAATAGGTTCTAACAACAAAATGAGCCAGAAAACAACGTTCTCATTGCTCGGTTTTATCTGCAAAGCAACATATAACAGGAGTGTGAATCCGTGGATGACTTCATGACCAGACTGAAGTTACCGGCACAAATATCTGCCTTTTTCGATGACCTATGAATCGAACGAGCGTGTGCTACAGTTCCTTGCTGGGAGTTTGCACACGGAAATGCAGAAAGATCTGTTGAGCGGATACAAAGAGTTCACAACTGAACTAGCCTTGGTAAGAGGTCGCACTTACGTAGCTTCGATATCTCACATGACGCAGTTAGCTGTGCCCAATGCCCAAAAGATGTCAATGCTTTGAGAACATATTCTGTGAGGAAATGTCGTAAAATTAATTGTGGAGGCAGCCATCCGAGCAACTTACGAGAACAGTGTCCAGTTTATGAGACAACGTGCAATAGTTGCAGAAAGCCCAATAATTGGCGCAAAGAGTGTAGATGCACGAAATATCAGGTATGTGACAAAGATCGAAATCACCTGACATACGGCAGTCAAGATGTCAATCATCGAGGAGACAGGGCAAAAATGGCTGTCAGAAAAGTGTCGTACACGCTATTTGAGAAAAATCAATAGAGTGCGTAGATGAAAAGTTTCAGCACGCAGAGAGTGTTCTCCACATATAACATCAAACGTCACCGAAAACCTGGAAATAACACATTCGGGAAGACACTGGTACACAGGGTAACACACACCCTCCTCGCATCTATCGTCGGATGCATTAACATGTCTAACTTCAGACTGATTCCCAAAACATGGAGGAAAAGTGAAACATCAAAACAGCATACTCACTGCATACGACGGAACACGAATCAAGCATTTTGGAGTTGTGACATTTCGCTGCCAGTACAGCCATGGCCATGGTAGATAAAGTAAAAACGGCCACAACATTCTGCCTAGTCGAAACGGAGGGGCGAGATAATCAAGCTGGTTTACCCGGCTTGATACAACTTCACCTGGTGATGCTCCGAGCGGAAGAAAACAATGGCGTCCAAATGGACGATTTGTTGAGATAGTATCCAAATCTGTTCGACTGTTCGAAATTTCCACGACGAATACCTCATCGTAACGGATCCACAATCTGTTTGGACCACAACTATATTAACAAAGCCATTAGGAGATGCCATCATCACATTCCCAGTCTCGTGGAGATCACACACCAGTACGCTGGATCACACCACTTCTCCAAGATTGATGCGAAGAACGGATACTACTCTCCATGAACCTTAACGTTGCATCACAACGACTAACAACTTTCGATTTGCTGTTTGGAAGCCTTTACTTTCAGCGTATGCCCTTCGGACAAGTGATGTCGCAAGATGTCTTTCAGCATCGTATAGACCGGATCAGATCCTGGAGAAAAACCCAGTAACCCTTGGAATCGCGCATGACGTCGCTATGAACTGAAATACGAAGAAAAAGCACCTACACAATTTGACGAAGGTGGCACGAGACAATGATCTTGTATTTAACATCAGAGATAAATGTGCCATATGGCAAGAAATAACCCACTGCATTGACATGGCATATAATGCACAAGGGGTCTACCCCTATTCTAAAAGTGGTGAACGCATAAGAAATACACCATCTCCAACAAACAAGACGTGTCTGCAATAGTCCTCGGTGATAACAACACACAGGTATCCATAATGTTCACCAACTTGCATAACTCACAGCGTTGCTCAGATAATTGCCAGATGTCGTCTTTCAATGAAACGCATCCGCAAGATTCAAGGCGTGAACGCTGCACATAATATTCTACTTCGACCCGAACAAGGAGATAACTATCCAAGTCGACGCATGATTAAGAGGACTCAAGGCAGTGCTGCTCCAAGACAACAAACCGGTATGATTCGAAAATGATAATTATAATTATAATTATAATTATAATTATAATTATAATTATAATTATAATTATAATTATAATTATAATTATAATTATAATTATAATTATAATTATAATTATAATATATATATATATATATATATATATATATATATATATATATATATATATATATATATTCATTCTTTCTGACCATATAAGGAACTTTCGGTGAATTCAATACTTTTAATTATTGGCATTCATCTTTGATAAGTAAAATTCCGCATTGATGCCAGGATGGTGCTATGCATATTCTGGTTAAGCACATCTTTCTGTTACATAGCAAGTTGGTATTTATGTCATACCATCTCATTTATGGCAATACATATTTTCCCTGTAATAAATGTGATTTTGCCAGTTATCTTGCTTGACCCCGTTTTCACTTTATCTACGCTACCACCAGTTGTCCCGTTGGAATCTTCAAGGATAGAACAGCATGTTTTCAGATCAAAAAGTAAGAATCTATGTCGTATAGCATGGACATTATTATGCTACCGCTGATACCAAACAAGTATGACCAAAATCAGATCAACACTTTACCATTATCGCTTCCAAAAACCTATATTTTGACATCAGCTTCAAGCTTTGACGATGTGTAGATCTTGAGAAGAAACGGAGATAACATGCTTTAGATTATGTATTTCGTACATTATGAAAACAGTAGGTTTTCATGGTGCCATCTTTAAAAATGGCGTATATATAAATATCGGTGAAGATCACAAGTTATACAAGACATCATCGCATTTTGACATTAACTTTATTTCTCTAAAGTACGTATTTCTTTAGCTATTGAAATAATAGTAATGTTTTGACGGATGCCAACTTTAACAAATGGCGGATAGAGGGGTATCAGGGAAGATAACAAGTTATACAAGACATCATCGCATCTAACAATTCTACATTTTTACATCAACGTTGCTTCTCTAAGCTATGTAGTTCATAAGCTAGGTGAATCAGTGGCTTTGTTGGGCGCCATCTCAAGAACAGGCAGATATTACAAAATTGTTAGCTAGTTAGTTGCTAGTTAAAAGTCAGTAAATTTCAAAAGTGATCTATTTTAATCATCACGTTTAAAAGTAGGCTTATCCAGATGCCATTTAAAAATGGCGGATGTGAATGCCTATGAAGGTCAAATTGCTGTATGTGAGGTACCGTTTAAGATATTGTGATGACGACCGCCATCTTTAAAAAAGTGGCAGATGCAGATGTCACAGAAAGTCAAGCCAATCAGCTACCCAGCTGTTACGGCTATCATATCAACCATGTTCCACAGACATGTTCCATAGATATAACAAAACACATAACTATACTTTGACATCCTAAGCGGTATCAATAAGTGAATTTTCATGCCTTGGGCTAATATGTTTGATGTAATGCTAACTCTCTTACTGAGCAGACGCTTGTGATATACTATGCACGCCTATGTGGTTTTCTTAGTTTACAGTATATTCGAATACGCAACGACGTGAAATAAAAAGGTTTCATTTGAGGGTACCTCACATCCGCTGTAAATTCTTAAAAAACTGCCAAGAATAATGTTGTGTTTATTCAGATTTACGGCTAATTACATCTAATTCAGAAACCACCCTCAGACCAATTGGGAAATACACCATAAATAGAACCTATGGGCTTTTGGATTAATTGTTGCAAGGTTCCATATACGCCCTGATCTGCACATTACCTTTTTTAGACGTTGTATTTGGACACAACATACGAGCGATTCGTTTGAGGCGTCTGGCATGGCCTCACTGGTAGATTGAGCAGCTCTGGGCTCTCCTCTCCAGAATGAACCCTGTGTTGGCGTAACAACACTTTGATTACATATTAACTGAAACTGGTCCAACATATACGGAAAATAACAAAATGATTTACTTTACTTTAAAAACATCACTTTTAGTACGGAGTTAGAGTGTATCTATAATATAAGTTAAGGTGTTTTAATAGCCTAAGCGGTCATCGAAGATGTCATGAGTGAACAGTAGCAGTCCGTTTTGAAAACTTCCCACACCAGTGTGATGTCGTACTCAAAACTATTTTAATGTGAACAATTCTGATTTGTAGTACTGATTATTATTTATGTATTCACTCGTTTTAAAATAATTGTAGATTATTGTGTTTCGCCTCAATGTTTTAAAAATAAGCAATTACTAACAGTGGCACAATGGTGAAGGAGCTCGGTACGGGGCGTACTAGTTAAAATTAGCAAGTTATCAACTAAAAATATATAATTAAGTACAATATGGACATTTATTATAGTGGTTTACGTCGATAAGATACTTTACCTTGGCATCATATACTAACAAGAATTTCCATACATTTTAGTATATTAAGGAATATATTGAACATAATTGTTTAACAGTGAACCTGTTTATGACGTACATTTGATTTGTTGCTTAGCGTCATGCAGCAATAGTAATGTAATTCATGTATACAATCGTTATCATAGCAAAAAAAATTGGCGGAGGACACGCACACAATTATGCTTGTGACGTCAATTGATGCATCCAATATGTCGCGGTTAGTTCAAGCCACATTCTAACATTGTGTGCAACTCTGTCAAGTGAAACTTTGTCAAGGGCAATAATGGCAATGATGTCTATGTGAACTGTCCTGTCCATCACGTAACCTGGTTGCTTTGCAAATTCTGTCAAGCGATAATAAACGGTGCTTTTCGTTGCCTAGTTTGTTGAAATTCTAATTTCAGAAGAGTATCTTTATGAAAGCAAAATACGAGAAAGTTGTTAAAGAGTCAAACGTGTACAGTAATGTTTCCTCTGGGAGATGCAATGTCGCGTAGAGTAATTAACATATTTAACCGTTATCAACAATATCGGCAAGGACAGAGCTTGACGGATGGCTTGCGCATCATATTGATTGTGACGTAAGCAAAGCGCCATACTGGATACATCAATGGCGTAACAAATTCCGTCAGGTGGTCACATAATAATTGCCTGAAAACATGCTTTTCAACGTACATGTGGTGAAATTATGGTTTCAGTGGGCACATCCAGAATCGCTAGGCGGCGCTGATAATCAACTCGGACCTGTGACGTATTCGCGCTCATTATGCGCGCGCTGTTTAATTTTGTATCAGTTCATCTTTGAAATCTTTTAATCACCAACTGTTATAAGGCATATTTACAATTAGTGTTAACAAATGCTGGATATCATAAATGAATGCAGCGTAAGAAGGTGACGGGAAGCTGGCGGTTGACAGAACGAAACCCGAGTTGCGTAACGGCGCCACCTGTATTATTAGTTCCATAGCAGTGTTGGTAGATAGGAGCTGGTGCACTTCCCCGATGGGACCAGATGCGTTCTATTTCATGCACAGATCTAGCTCAATTTCGGATGTCTCGTCGTTTAGTACGGTATCATAAATCAGTTTTATGTTTTCCGTGTGAGGGCGCTGTGTGTCCGAAGAGACCCAGCTCTAGTGTATTAGCTTTGTCTGTTGGTTGCCCGTTGGCATGTACAGTACATCAACCGATGTGTCCAGTAGTTTTGCTTACGTCACAATCACTATTAAGCGTGAGACGTCCGATATGTTTTGCATTTGCCAACACACCAAGCAGCTATGGTGGATAATCGAGGTTATACATGTACGTTTTTAAAGTGTCCCTGTACCAGTGTCAACATATCATGTTGGATAGGAGTAAGCACTGAATGTACAAATACACGCAATGTTTAAACTAATAATACACTTATGTAGAGCGGTGGTCGCGCGGTAGAACCCCGGACGGTCAGTCGATGGGACGGTGGTTCAATCCCACCTACCGACGTTTCGAAACTTAGGCAATTTCTTTCACCCAACATTTGCCTGTGTCTTTCGGAAGAGATACTAAAAGCCGGTGGTCCCTTCTATCTGGTGTCTATGCCAGGGGAAGTAAAAGATACCACACAGGGGGTAAATGTGTAACCTATTGTGCACTCACTAATTCCAGAGAAGGACAACTCCTGCGTTAGCCCAAGTTTGGGCTGTTTGGAGGAAACCACCTGAGAGCTTTAAAATGTGATACTATATCGTCATAAGACGGAAATTAAGCCAATGGTAAGATTTCAGAAGATTCTTAAAGCGAGAAAATAAACGTAGAGTCCTAACCACAACAACTACAAATCGACTCTGAACACATGGTAAGTCAGTGATATCATTTAGTGCGATATTGTGAAAAAGGAAGTATTAAGCGTAAATTCCATATTGAAAGTGTAGGCGTTACATATTGGCTAAGTAGTGGTGTAGTTAAAACGCTCTTGATTCTGTCACGCTTCTGCATTGTGCCAATAATATGAAACTATATGTCAAATCAGCATTTAGCTTGTCCTCTTTAGTGATCGATCCGGCACAACAACAACAATAACTCAACGACGTCCTCTCGTCTCACAGTTGGCACATTTAACAGCAACGTCGGCAACGAAAAGAGGCTAGCTAAGTGAAAATCCCGGCCGACTGCACGTCGACATTTGTTGTCTAAATGAGACGAGATCACCCGGTGGATTTGACGCACGGTCAGGCAACTATCGGCTCCTCGGCCTGCAGTCACAATCACGACACTGCATCCTCGCCTTCGTCGTCGCTACTCACAGGATAAACGTATTGTGTACTATTGGTAAGTGTGTGACGGAATCGCAGTTATTCAAATGCGCCTTACCAACAACTGGCTATTGTAAAGTAAAGTGCCAGCGCAATTTGATGATCATGCACGCTACGCACCAAAAACCACGTGATAACGCTTTAGCGAGACTGGGCAGGCTGACGTCATATGTCGAGCGGCTACATGACGTCGCAAATATATATCGCGATGTCCGTGAAATGACGAGGAATCTGATTGCCAAACAAATGAGCCACAACGACGCCGGACAAGTGATAAGCAACTCAGCCGAACAACTGAATTACCGACCCCATCACTGCCGAACAGGTTACGCGAGCAATCGATACACTGAAAAGCGGGACATTTACTACCTATAGTCTTTCTCTTAATACTCATGAAGACACTGTCACCTATCTTTTTTATCGAGGATGGCGCCGAAAGTTGACGAGTACCTATCGCCATCATAATAGTGTTCCCGACGTCCACTGCCGACGTCATCTTCGGATATCGCAGGATATATGCGAAACTGCAGCGTCATCGTGTGTCGATTGAATTCCCCGGCATTCGCGCATTCGATACCACACGTCACGGCAAGCTGTTAGACACCCTACACACTTTCCTCGGCGAGTCGGAGCTGCGAATGCTTCGTTTTTACTCGCCGCCACGTCGTATATCAATTGGTGATTGTCATTCATTCGCCACAACCATCGGCATACCGCAAGGTGACAGCGTCAGCACGGTATTATTTACTGTATTCCTCGAAGCGACACTCCGGGATCTCCGTTCGCGTCTCCCGGAACGTCCACCAGCCGACGCCACCCTACCGCTGGACGTCGAGTAAGCAGACAACACGAATTTCGTCAGTTCTTCGCGTTCCTTCCTTGACGAAATCGAGCGGATCGCGCCATCTTGCTTGGCCGAATAATAGCTAACGACCACTGCGTCGAAAACAAAACGGACAAACATCGCCGGTCACGCAGACCGCATACAGGAAGAGTGACGTATGACACGCAAGCTCGGGCCGCTCCTCGGTGAAGCAGAAGACGTCGCTCGCCGAAAACAGCTGGCCAACCGTAAGCTATGTACACTGTGATTCAGGAAATGACAGGTCTCGCTACAGCTGCGGCTACGACTTTATGCAGCTTTTGTCGTACAATTATTAAGTGTTTTAGTTTGAAAAGGGCATAGCGTCTTACAAGTCACATGACATCTGCTATGTCCCTTCAACAACGGCAGCAACTTATCAAGCTTGAAATTGGGTTGCATAGTATTATCTTTCCAATAATGTGTTCTATTATCTTTCACACAACGTGTTGTTCTATTACTGTGCTGTGTTTTGGAATAAACTGCAACGCGTAAATGCTCATGATAATAATACGTCTCACTCTGAATGGGCAATGTCTTTAAAACAATTTCTAAACTGAGTTAAGGAACAACAGGAACGTTTACGAACAGGACCCAACTATATGTAACAGAAAATAGAGGAATATCACAGGGAGTAGGGTGTGCTGATGAAAGACCATCCTCAATATTGACTCTCTGGTGTCTATCACATATGATATGAACCAACTCAAAGCTCTATCAGACACGCTATACCACAAAGATAAACTATTTATGAGAATAGTATGATCAGCTACTTACAATCCTCTACACATACAAGGCGCATATTGTAAGGTACCGTGAAGGAGGAAGAAGCAGATGTAGACCGAAGAGAGAGAGAGAGAGAGAGAGAGAGAGAGAGAGAGAGAGAGAGAGAGAGAGAGAGAGAGAGAGAGAGAGAGAGAGAGAGAGAGAGAGAGAGAGTGAGAGAGGAGAGAGAGAGAGAGAGAGATACAGATACAGATACATATAGAGATAGAGAGTAGAGAGAGAGAGAGAGAGAGAGATAGAGAGAGAGAGAGAGAGAGAGAGAGAGAGAGAGAGAGAAAGAGAGAGAGAGAGAGAGAGAAAGGGGAAGATAGTCTTATTAACACATAATTGCTTTATTGTTTGATTGTCCAAAGCAATATGGAATACATACACAGGATATCTACATGCAAAGCATAATATACAATGAACACTAAGCAGGAAAGGAGCGAACTGCTTACGATTCCTTTTTTCAATTATAAACGAAATGTATGTCAAGATATACATTGGTGCAGTTATGCAGATGCGAGCATACTACAGTTAATCAAATATATGTAATACAAACATGATAATAAGCTTTCTCAATTAGCTAACTGTACTGTTCACAAATACCAATATATGCTGGTGTACTCAAATGTACCACTAGATCCGAATTGTGCGGTGTTTCTAGTTAATATTTTCTCTAGATGTATTGTTTACTTGTCTTTTAATATATTCACAGGCGTACACTCTTCAATATGATTCTTCATGATAACAGGATTCCACAATATGGGACGAACATAAGCAAATGTTTTGTCTGGTGTAGGATTTACAATTGATATTTTGTAAACTATATGTTTTCTCATATAACAGTTGTGTGAGGGTGTGTGCTTCATTAGTATGTCATTAAATATACTGAGTAATATAAAACAAGTTACATATTTGTTCTGTTGATAAATGTTCATACTTTGACGAGTTTAAATAAAACGTATGTATGCTACAACATAAATGTGTAATATAAGCTAATCAAAGTTATTTTAATCACTTTGTTCTTGATTTTTCAGAAAGTGCCTTCACTTTTAGATATTGTTTACATGTCTATATTATTATGTCCTAATAAGTTTATTGTCTATTATCACACCCATAAACTGTGTGTGGTTAACAGCGTCTATTTAAGTTCCATCTATATAAACGTTGTTGAATCTGTGTCTCCATTTTTGTTTCTCATTATGCCTGTTTGCTCGCTGGGAGCATATGCCATCGACCAAGGAACGCCACCGTTATCTGTCCGTGGCCATCTTCTCCATTTCTCTCCTAGTGTATCCCATCTCCTTCGTTTCTTTTTCCGTGTCTCTTTGCCAGGTGTTTCGGGGCCTACCTCTTCGTCTCTTCCCTGGGGGGTTCCATGTGATGGCTTGACGGGTGATGGTGTTTGGTGGTTTCATGAGTGTATGTCCTATCCACCTCCATTTTCTCTTCTTTATTTCATTTTCTATGGGTAGTTGCTTGGTCATTTTCCAGAGTGTAGTGTTGGATATCTTGTCTGTCCACTTCAGGTGTAGGATTCTACGCAGGCATTTGTTGATGAAGGTCTGTATTCTTTTTAGTGTCTTCTGTGTACTTCGCCATGTCTCCGATCCATAGAGTAAAACTGCCTTGACATTTGAATTGAATATTCTCAGTTTGGTGTTAGTTTTGATTTGTTTTGCTCTCCAAATTTTTCTCAACATGATGAATTGCTTTCTGTATCCTTGCTTTGACGTCTTCTCCTGTGCCTCCATTTTTGTTGATTGTACTGCCCAGGTATGTGAATGAGTCTGTCTCTTACAGTGGCTCTCCGTTCATTGTAATGGGGTTGTTGTTCTTTGTGTTGGCTTTCATAATCCTTGTCTTGCTTCTGTTGATGTTGACTCCTAGCTGTGTTGACATTGTGTTTAGCAGCTCTGTTTTTTCCTGCATTTGGTGATGGCTGTGTGAGAGGAGAGCGAGGTCATCCGCAAAGTCCAGGTCCTCCAACTGGCTCCAAGGTGTCCACTGGATCCCATTTCTTCTATATTTTGTAGTCTTTTTCATGATCCAGTCTATGGCGAGCAGGAATAAGAATGGTGACAGAAGACATCCTTGCTTCACTCCTGTCTTCACCATGAAGGAGTCTGTAAGTTTTCCTGCATGAATGACCCTGCATGCCA
This sequence comes from Ridgeia piscesae, assembly GCA_025642075.2. Lineage (NCBI taxonomy): Eukaryota > Metazoa > Annelida > Polychaeta > Sabellida > Siboglinidae > Ridgeia > Ridgeia piscesae. Next base: position 1,173,278 of record JAODUO010000086.1, on the reverse strand, counting down.
TATCTTCGTAACTATTTCTTATCAGAGATATAAGTTTATTCGGTATACCGTAGTGCTGTAGAAGCTTCCACAGTGTATCTCTGTCGAGGCTATCAAATGCCTTCTCGTAGTCTACAAAGTTTATGTACAGGGATGAGTCCCATTCCATGGTTTGTTCAACAATGATTCGCAGTGTTGCTATTTGGTCGGTGCATGATCTGTCTTTGCGGAAGCCAGCTTGGTGGTCTCTGAGCTTGGCATCCACCCCTGTCTTCAGTCTGTCCAAGATGACTCTGTTGAGGACCTTTCCGGGTACTGATAGGAGCATTATCCCCCTGTAGTTCTTACAATCTTGCATATCTCCTTTCTTTGGGAGCTTCACGAGGTACCTTTCTTTCCATTCAGTTGGTATTTCTTCTTGCTCCCATATCTTCCCCAATAGATCATGCAGTATCTCTGTGGAGGTCTCTATGTCAGCCTTGATTGCCTCGGCAGGAATTTTGTCTGGGTCTGAAGCTTTCCCTCTCTTCATGTGATGGATGGCTTTTCTCAATCTCTGCCTTACTTGGGCTTTCGCAGTTTATCTGGAGTACTGCTTCAGCTGGTGTGATGTCTGGAGGGTTCTGGGGTGGTGGCCGGTTTAGCAGTTCTTCAAAATGTTCCCTCCATCTCTTCAACTGGTCTTCATCACTGGTAAGTACATTGCCATTCTTATCTTTGATAGGTCTGTCTGTACGCTTGTACTTTCCTGCTAATTTTCTTATTATTTCATACAGTTGTTTCATGTTTCCTCATACAGTTGTTTCCTTATCCTCTGCTTCCTTGGCTAGGTCTTCAATGAAGTTAGCCTTGTCTGTTTTTACGCTATTCTTGACTGCTCTGTTTGCCTCTGTGTACTCTTCCTGTGCTGTTGCTTTTGCTGCTCTCGTTCGGCTGTTGTTAATTGCACGTTTCTTTTCCTTCCTCACTTGCACTTTGTTGAGAGTGTCTGCGGAAATCCAGTCTTTTTGTTGGTATTTCTTTTTTCCCAGAACTTCGCTGCATGTGCTGGTCCACATCTCCTTGATCTGTTGCCATTGTGTGTCTATGTCCATGTTTCCTTCGTCAAGAAGATCTTGTAGGGCTTCATATTTGTTTCTGACTGTAAGTCGGAAGGTCTCTGTTGTCACCCTGTCCTTTAGGAAGTCCACATTGTACTGCGTTCTGGTGCTCCTCTTGACTTCTCTCTTCTTTAGCTTCATCTTCATTCTGGCCAACACTAGTGTGTCTTACACTACGGATATTGCTAAATGTCATTGTGCATATTGTTTTTATATTTAACGAACGTTTATTAGCCTTAAGCCAAAATGAAAGTTCTTTATTTCAATATACATCAAATCGTTCCCGTGGATACATATATTAGTTATATTATAGGACAGCTGATTTGTTACATAACACTTACAACATTTGCATAAATCAGGAATAACAAGGGAACTGATATTGATCCATGTGGCATTGCATAAGTTATATTTTAAAGAAGAGAGTTAGTTGCATTAATTCTTAGTCTGTTTTCTACCAGATAACTGAATTTGAAACCACTGGAGGACTGTTCACTTATTCCATGATGGTTACATTTTCTAAACCGATGTTATAGTTCAGTATGTATTAATTTAAGCCATGGCGGGATTGTTATCATGTTGGTATTTTTGTTATATCATTTTTTCAATATGACCCTTTCCTTTGGAATGGCCTGCCTCCACTGTTGTCGATCTTGTGCAAGAGCCTCCCAGGTGTCTATGGCGATGTGAAGGCCTTTAAGTGGCATTTGACTACATCTTTGTATCGCAGCCGTTGTCCACCATGAAGACGTTTCCCTTTGGCTAATTCCCCATAGAACACAGCATTTGTGAGTCTGTTGTCATTCATACGCGTGATATGTTCAGTCCAACGGAGCTGGGAAGCCGTTAGAGTGGCTACTATGCTGGATATATTAGCCCGTATCAAAACTTCAAAATTTGGAATGTGGTCTTTCCATGACATCCGCAGGATTTGTCGTAGATGTCGGAGATGCATTTGGGAAAGTTTTATAAAGTGGCGACGGTAGAGAGTTTATGTCTCCCCTGAGTACAGTAGTGTTGGAAGCACAATTGCCTTTTACACCTTGCACTTTGTGGATACTTTAATACCATGTTGTGACCGTACACACTTCCAGAGGTTTGTCTGGGTGGAGGTTGGCAGAGCGTCACCGTTTTCTTTGTATTGATTGTAAGTCCAAACAGGGTTGCCCTTGTTCAAACTGTTTGCATATCTCTCTGGTGTCTTCTAGTGTATGTGCAACGATAGCAGCATCATCTGCAAATAGTAGTTCACGAATGCAGAGTTCTCGAGTTTTCGTGCTTGCTTTTAGTCTAGCCAATTGGAATAATCTTTCCATCAGATCTAGTGCGGAGGAACACTCCTGCACCAAGGTTTCCGGACACTCTAGACAGTAGTGCTGCCAGAAAGAGAGTGAACAAGGTAAGTGCCAATACACACCCTTGCTTTAATCCATGACTATTTTCAAATGGATCAATAGTTGATCCACCAGTAGACACTGCTCCAGTCATGAATTTCTTGAATTATCTTGACAAAAGTCTCGGAACATCCGTATCTCCTTAGTAAGATCCAGGTTGACCTATCCACTGTGCAAAAAGCTTTGGACAATTCAATGAAGATCATGTAGATGCTTTGTTGTTGTTCAAATGCTTTTTCCTGTAGTTATCGCAAAGTAAATATCATGTCGATCGTAGAGCGTGAGCGACGAAATCCTCATTGGCTTCCTGGGGATCACCTCTGCAATGGTCTGTAGTCTTTTCAGAAGGATTTTTGCTAAAATTTTCCCCGCAGTTGAGAGTCGCGAAATGCCACGATAATTTCCACAGTCACTACGGTCACCCTTCTTTTAGTATATTGCAATTATCAAAGCATCTTGAACTGCTGTAGTAGTTCTTTTGCTATCCAACAAATGCGATAGAATTTCAGCAGTTGAGCAGGAAGAGCTGTACCTCCACGTTTCTAGATTTCACCAGGTATGCCATCTAGTCCTGGTGTTTTTCCAGATTTCCTCTAGTGTTGGTGAGTTTGCCATGTTTTCCTGGATTGGGTATTGATTTACTGACGCAAGTGCTTCTTCTCTAGCAGTTGCTGGGCAATTCAGTAGGTCGCTGAAATATTCCCTTCACCTAGTCACAATTGCTGGTTTCTCGGTGAGAAGATGGTAGCCTTCCGCATATCTAATTGGCGAAGCAGCAGAATTTTCGTCAGCTAGCTGTTGTAGTTTATCAGCTTTCTTGTCCCACCAGGCATTTAGGATTACTCGTAGCTTGTTTTGCAATTTGGATTTTGCTTGCGCATAGCGCTATTTTCGGTGTCTTGTCTGTTGGGACAAGAATGTGTCGTGTCTTACGCTTTTCGTCTATCAGTGATAAAATCTCATAATCATTTCATCAAACCAATCTTGGTGTTTACTGGTTGTGGGCCCCACAGGGTCAACAAATGTTTCGTACACATTCTCACCAAGAGTCTCCCACTGATCATTAATCGTGCCATTGTATGAAAGGTTCATCATGTTAGTTTCCATATGCGCTATTAACACTTTCTGCATCACAGAATCGGCCAGTTTACTGACATTTAGTTTCTTCACAGGTGTTGGTCCGAATTTCCTTCGAGATGGATTGACATGGAAGTTGCACAATGATCGAATTCGGTACTGATCGGTTGAACAGTCAGCATCACGCATAGCACATGTACTTCGTACGTCAGCTAAGTCTACTCTTCGTGTTATTGCATAGTATAGTAAGTGACAGCGTTTGGAACGGGGGTGTTGCTAGGAGTAGTATCAGTGATCAGGCATTTTGAAAGTGTTTGTAATCGCTAATTTGAACTGTGTGCATAAAGAAATCAGTTGTTCACCATTTGAGTTTGAGTTGTCCCTTCCAACTTTTCAAAGGGCAAATGGCCAATATGTGAAGTCATCTCAAACTCTTGTATTGAAAACTCCAAGTATGATTACTTTATCAGTGGGTAGAATATCATAGTTGGTGCATAGGCTATGCTAACGGTTGCACAGAGGGATTTCTCTATTTGTATTCTAAGGGTGATGAGACATTCTGATATACCAGTTGGTAGCATAGGTAGTTGTTTAACAAGCTTATTGGCAATCGCAAATCCTACTCCAGCTTCTTCCCTTGGCTTCTAGTTACTTAAACCTGCTTCCAGTTACTTAAACCTGCCATCGCAGCTTTCACCCCATCGCTATAGGACTTGCCCTACGTCTTCGGTTGCGCTGATGTTTTAGGTCCCAAGGCTGTCGCGCATCAGTATAAACACCCTCTGAACCAGGGAGACTTTAATCCAATGGAGCACTATGTCGACGACTGGGGGTGTAGCTGGTTGCCCTGCAGTGGAGAGAAGTTGCCTTCACACCCCAGTTCTAATGCCGCGGTTGGTCAACATGAGTTGACTCCTCCGCCAACACTAGATACAAGAATTGCTGCTGCCCAACGCTGACTATTTACCCATAGTTGGGGATTGGAATGGTGAAGGTCGGGACGTGTCCACACGATGGTGGGCCCTGCACACAACACCTATGGGGCTCCAATCTGCTCCGAGATCCTTAGCACATTTCCCTCGGGCCTCAAGGTGCCCATTATCAGAAAGTGATATAAGAAAACTAAGTTTAATATGCTGAACAAAATATTTAAAGCAAATTACATAGTATTTGCAAAGCGTATATTTATTTGAGGTACTGCTATGCATGAACGAGTAAGAGTTGTGAAGTTCTTGGGAGTGTATGTTGATGGGTTACTTAACTGGAATGATTATATTAAATACGTAAAATAAAAACTTCCAAAAAGTGTAGCTATAGTGTATAGATGTAGTCATATGCTTAACAGGAATATTATGCATATTCCATATTGTTCACTGTTTTCGCCATATTTAACATACTGCTAAGAAATATGGGGTAACACGTATCGAACAAATATGAATAGTATATTTTTACTGCCACAAATATTAGTCGCATCTCTGCTTCTGCGGTGTGCGATTGTCGAGTAATGACAGACAAACCATAAATACTATCAATGCATTTAAATTGAAAGTCAACAAGCATCTAGACCACAAATGTTACCGGAGAAATGTGACTATTATCGTGCTGAATTTTGCTATTTTAATACATATTGACTAGTGTGTATCTTACATTTACATAATAATACGTACCGATTCCAGTACCTAAACAAGTACACGTATAACAACTATAATACGTTTACATTAATAAGATTGCGTGGGATAATCCTACCAAAAATGCCCCTTCAAACATTGTGTATACACATACGCATGTTTTTGTATAATATTTCATTTTATTGAATAAAGGACCTGTACACCAGCGCATTGTTTGTCCAGAAAAAGGGAAAGTGCACCAAAGGGAAACTAAAATACATTCAAATAAACAAGGCACAATTAATAATGATAGTGTTACTTAAACAAAGCATCATAGCGTGAACACGGCTGGAATTTATCGACTCTCAGGAGACGTAAATAACAATAATAATAATAATAATAACAAATATTAATATGGGCATTTGTATAGACGGAACTGCGTAAATTAAATATAACAATAACATATACATTACTAAAACATAATAAATAAGTAAATGGTGGAAAACACTGAAAGGTGGAAAGGACTGGTCAAACAAATAGGTAGTGGAGTTCCAACGATCATTACGGGTTACAGAACAAGGTGAGGTGATGATCAATATTCTTAAACATACAGATTAAGCAAGGTAGGTTCAGTAACCTTATACACATTTAAAGTTATATCGTTGTGCACCATTAAGAGAGCAGTGTCCGTAGAATGGAGTTGTTTTTGAGCAGATTATAAGCACATATTATATTATAAACAGAAGTAGGTTTATGTGCGTTGTTAAAAAATCATCTAGACAATATTTTCCCTCAGTAATACAAGTATGATGTTCGTTATCATACCGAGTAAAAATGTAAGACATGCTTTCAACAGTGCATATAATAAAAGAATATAATAAAAAAGAGGGAATTTTCTTGGAACGTTTAACGTTGTGGTTTATCATGTAAACTGGGAATGAAGAACATATAAATGTAATTCTATCCTTAAAACTAGACAGAACAATAATGAGCGAAAACGGAATTTATGTGCACAATTTTGTAATTGTAAACATCGTCTTATAGTGGACAATTTAAGTTGGTATACATGTATATTGCAGTAATATGTTGCAATTTCCACCGTGTGCATGCGTGCGTGCGGGCATAAACCAACATTTAATCTATGTTAAACGAGAAACCTACCTTAACTGGGAACATCCAATGACTGGGAATACCAAACTGACCCGGTTTCACATTCATCACGTACCAACACTGATAATACTATGCCCAAAAATAGGCACATAGACAAACAGAAGGACACATAGACAAACATAGTCTTCCCAATTTACCGCAGTACTATACCAAATTTACACGCAAGTGTACCTACAACACGAAGTATCATTCGTGACCGAACACAGTACACACACACACACATTCTACTCACATCTAAATACACATTACCACCCACTAAAAATACACAATAAAGATTAATATAACTATATATATAATATAATATATATACTATATATATTAAATATATATTATAATATAATATATATATATTATATATATCATTTAGACTGTGATAATGTGTCTTTTTAAATGAAAACAATGAGTTACCCTCTACACATCTAGGATTTAAGCAATGTACTTGGTTAAGTTAAAATAGTTAGACAAATATTGTTTAGATAGTAGAAATTTGAACTTATGTCTGGGTTTGACATTTTGAATTTTTTAATTAAAGTTATTCCATAGTTCCATAAAATGATGTCTAGGTAATTTAGAGGAAAAGTGAGCTCTGGGCTTTTCTGTGCGTAGTAGGTTATGTTGTCTCGTAATTCTGGTGTTAGAGGCTAGATTATTGTTTGCTATATACTGTTCGAAGGATTTAGGCAGAGTATTATGGTGATAATCATACATAAATAATGAAACATGTAACTTGTGTATATCAGCAATTTTAAGTATTATTTTCAGATTTAAAAATAGGATCCGTGTGACTTCTATATCTTTTCTTGTTAATTATTCGTACAGCATATTTTTGTAAAGTTTGTAACTTTTTTTACTGTATTTTCATTTCACCATGCTTGTATAACGTAAGTTAGATGACTTTGACTTAAAGTATAATAGAGTTTTTAAAGCATTATGTGGCCAAAACATTTCATTCTGATAATTGCAAAAATTGCTCTATAGACTACGCCATTTTAGAAACAAAATGCCGTAGTTAAGTCGTGTTGGACGGCGTGAACTGTGCATGCGTATTATTATCTGTTACTTTCTAAATTAACCACGAAAACGACCGCCAACAGACGCCAAATTTCTCCTCACATTTCTTATTATATATATATATATATATATATATATATATATATATATATATATATATATACAATATATATATATATATATATACTACACTACACTACACTACACTACACTACATTACATTACATTACATTACATTACATTACATTACATTACATTACATTACATTACATTACATTACATTACATTACATTACAAAAAAAACACTTGTATTTCTCTAACGACGAAAATTCACAAAGAAACGCGCAAATCTTGACGGACTCGACAACATCGACTACCGTAAACTCGCTATCATAAGTTAGTTTTACTCAAAATACCGCTAGATGGCGCATTTGTGAGCGCGAATGTTTATAAACCTTACTGCATTCGCACGCGCGAATTAGTTTAATTAATTATAAATAATATAATAATAATTAGCAGCATCACTATAGTCTGCAGAAAATGTTAAACGGCAAACAAAGGCAACGCTTTGGTGATATGGGCCGCTTTGGTGATGTAGTTTTCTCTTTATTGTATTTTTAATAGCATTACGTTGTGAAGCGCCACAAACAATTATGGATGTGGCGCTATATAAATAAAATATTATTATATTATAATAAAACTTATAATTTCCTGCAAATCTTAGTGATTATAATTTGTTTTATTATTATAATATTATTTATAAGTAATTAAACTATTTCGCGCGTGCGAATGCATTAAGTAACATTTATAAATATTCGCACGCAGAAAGGTGCCGTCTAGCGGTATTTTGTGTAAAGCTAACTTTTTATAGCGATTTTACGGTACCGCTGGGCGGCCGAAGAAGTTGTATTCGAGAACTGCGCGTTTGTTTTGTGAATTTTCTTCGTTAGAGGAATGTAAGAGATTTTGTTTTATAACATAGTGTATGCATATGTATGTAAGATATGTGAGGAGAAGTTTTGCGGCTGTTGGTTGTCGTTTTCGTAGTTAGGTCAATCAAATCGGGTCGTCTAGCATCCGCGCTGTGTCTGTGACTGTCCCAAAGGCAACGGCAACGAATCCACTGAACCACTGTTTCAGTTCTGCTCGATTCAAAGGTTAACAAGAAGATATCTTACTGATACTGTCTTTCACTGTACTGTTACTACAAGCGTATGAGGAACAGTGTGGCATATTGCTGTCGCGATTTCGTTGTAAATCGACGTAAGGCACTTCTAACGAATCGCTTGGCTCTGTTATGACAGCTGAACCAACAGACGGCACCGTGACGTATTACTTTTCCAAAATGCAGATTAAAGCTGGATTTTGATTGGTTGTATCGAACAAGATGGGCCTGTTCATGCTGTCGATGATTTAGCCAGATTTACCCACTTTAACACCACTTTCTGAGGAAACTACTAATGCGAAAAATTTGATTGTAGATGCAAATGGTTAGTTTGTGTAAATTCTTTTAGGTGCATAACACCAAACCGTTGCCTTTTTGCCCTTTAAGTGTTTGTCAATATATATTCCTAAACACTTGACTGATTTTTCTTTGTTATCCTTTCCAATATAATTAATATTTTCATTATTAATTTTGATACATTTATTTACCTGATATTTGTTATTCGGTGGGCTAAATAATTTTTTTTTATTCAATGATAATGTATTAGCACACAACCAATGTTTTAATTCTTGGTTTATATTGTAAATTAAAATGTCAACATCAGGACCTGATTTGTATACTGTTGTGTCGTCAGCAAAGGATAATAAGTATAAAGACGTAGAGTTAATTATATCATTGATATAAATTAGAAATAAGATTGGTCCAAGTATGGATCCTTGGGTCACTCCACTTGTTATGTTTTTTTGAGAAGATTTACATTTGTGTATTTCGGTGTACTGTTTTCGATTGGATAAGTAACTGGCAAACCATGTATTACTTATTCCCCGAATACCATAGCAATTTAATTTATACAGCAAAATGTCATGGTCTATTGTATCAAATGCTTTTGAAAGGTCCCAGAAACACAGCCAATGTAGGGTCTTTTGTTATTTTATCATTTGCTACTGAAATGTCCTTGAGCAAAAGCAATATTGGGTGAACAGTAGAATGTTTTGCCCGAAACCCATACTGGTGTTTATACAGAATGCTATATTTTTCTTAAAAAATCATCAGTTTATTACAGACAATTGTTTCCATTATTTTAGAAATCGCAGGTAAAATACTTATGGGTCTATAATTGTTGAACAGTTTGTTGTTAACTAATTTGAAAATGGGCACGACTTTGGCAGTTTTTAAATTTTCAGGAACAGTTCCCGTGACAATGGATTGGTTTAGTATATGCTCAAGCAGAGTGGTTATTTCGTGTATTGTCGGTTGTAGTAGTTTCGTGGATAGACCATCGACATCTTAGGTGCATTTAGTTTTAAGATTACGTACGATAAATTCTATTTCAGTTTTTTGTGTAGGATGCATGAAAAAAAATTACTGGACAGTTTCCCTTTAGACGTGCTTCAAATTACTTAACAGGAAGACCTGTTGAATTGCTTATTGTTTTACCTATTCCAACAAAAACCTATTACATTTTTCTGCGATGGTTTTCACATTTTTCTCCTCATGTCCATTTATGATGAAGGCTTCAGAAAACTTAAAGAATTCTTTTTGTTTGTATATTGCTTGTCGTAGTATAGCCCATGTTCCTTTGATGTTATGTTTACGTGCTTCTAGCATTTCTGCATAATAAACACGTTTTGCTGCTCGTTTGATCTTATTAAAAACTCTACAATATTCCTTATATTTATTAATCGTTCCTAGATTAGGTCTACTTAGTTTCTTTCGAAGTAACTTTGCTTTATTTAATGATGACGTCAATATGCCTGAAGTAATCCACGGTTGTCGTTTAATGTATTTTCTCTTAGCTGCTTCCTCCACTCATTCCCGTAAAAATGGTTTGCTCCTAGCGATTTTTAGTAATTTCACAAAAAGCGGAGGTATCAAATACTCCCTAATGATTGCTTAGTTGGTTTATGCATACATGCTACTTCTTTTTTCTGAAATTAATAAAATAAATAGGAACTATTTCGATTTTCGTTTCGATCGAAACTCTGTACGAAACCTAACTATGGAAATGGAGATTTGAGCAGAATACGCTTTACTCTTCACGCGAACGAGACTTGAGGGCGAGATTGACCTTCATCCGGTCGAGTTGTTTACGTTTAAGAACAGCGAGATTAGGCACAAACATGATTTTTATATGCCACCAACACGGCAAATTAAGCAGACAAAGACAGCATCGACGCATGATTGGGAAAGAATATGGAACTAAGCAGTGAATAGCATGACTTCGGAACAGTGACAGTCACAGTGCCCTTTGCAAGCTACGGACACCGTGCCCGTGGGCCGGCGAACTCTCATTGACTACAGTCCACATGCAGCGTTCGCACAGATGTTCTTCCAGATAGGTTAGCAATCACGAATTGCTTAGCTATATTCACGTATATATATTTAGGCGTATGAGTATACGTCATTGATATTCCTGTTTAAAAAAAATTAAATTTATGTTATTGTTTACCTTCAACCTTAGCGCTTATTCAGCCTATGCCATGGTACGACAAAATACCAAGGTATAGCTATGCTACGAGTATGACTATGCCAGGCATAGACTATGGCTTATATTAGATGACTACGACATTTCAGTTATTTATTATAGTTATAATAATAATTTAATACATTAAGCAATGATGATAATTTAATACATAACAATAGGTATATACATATTATTTTAATTTATTAGTAATATTAATGTAATAAAATAACAAGATAGTGCTTGCATTTGGAAGCCTGGGAGGTGCAAGTTTTTCAAGTACCTTAAAATTCAAGTATGTCACATTTTCAGAACTTGAGGTGTCATCACCATAGGGCATGCGGAAAAGCTCATCACCTCAGGTAAATGAGTGTTGTAATATACAAACCATTTATAAAAATTGTACAGATGTCATTTGTGAATCCAAGGGGCCTGTGGACGTGCCTCCTACATTGTAGGAATTTGGTATGCCTGCAAACTTTTTATAATAGGTCAATGCTAATGTGCCTCAATATTGTTTGAAATATGACCCAGTTTAAGTGATAATAATAATTTGTGACATTTTCCGATATCACCACTCCAGATGAGACAGTGGAAGCTATGCGGTATCAATAAAAATGTAGATTACACAATTTGGTTCAAAGGCCAGTAGAGGTTTTTGTGCCCACAAGACGATTTCTGAATCTGACCCTCTATGTGATATTTTATTTGTCTGTATTAATGGGTGGGTGTACTTGTTAAATTGTATATAAGGAAAGACATCATAAAGTAAAAACTTTTTATCAAAATTATTTCATGAAATTGACAAAAAAATTGTGGCAAGCACAATATAAGTATAACTACAGGTACAATCACTGCACTTGATATAATTATGTATTTATTTCATCAGATAACAAACAAAGCAGCAATAAAAAAATTGAAAACGTGTTAGTTAAATGTAAAAAGAGTTACTTTTATAAATTTTCATATAATCGAGCATCCAGCACATGGTATATCAAATACTAATTAGTTCAAAAACATGAGTCCCATTCATTAAGGCTTTCAAATTATGCCTTTCACAGAGAATACATTAGCTTTAGCAAACATGTGCTTGGGTGATACATGTCATGGGAATTTTTTTCAATATTCTGAAATAATTGTCGTACGAAAACAAAATTTCTGGAAATTTACTTTTGCAAAGAGTTCACCCATAACACACACACACACAATTGTTACAGAAACATGCTGTAAATAGATATCATATACATACTATGTACATATAATAACATTATGTACAGCCCTTTGACCATGTTGGATATTGTTCTTTAGAAATAATAAATATATTACATAAAGTAACTAGATTATACTTTATTTTTAAAAAATCAGTAGATATAAACATTTTATTTTTTATTTAATGCTATGTATCTTTACACCTAAAAAGTGACTAAACTAGTCAGGGTCCTTGACATGTGGCTGAGAGTTACATGTGCAATTACGATAAGTTTACGAATTCTATGAAGAGTACTGGCTAGAGATAGTGGTTGAATACTTTTCTTTTGTACAATTAGTATTTTCACATATTAATTTCTGTGTGGCGGAATGTTTCCCACATTAGTAGAAATGTTCAATATAATAATGTATATATAACATGTGGGCATGCAAATTTTATAACATGAATAAAACAATTATATTACCATGGTATTGACTTTGTCTAAGTGTGTCGTCACATATAAAATATCATACATGTCAGAGCCATGTTAATTATCACTTTGTTTCTTGCATAGGCAGTTGCGGATGTACAGTAAAATGCCAGGAAGCTGGTATGCAGTATCATCAAAGAGAGTGAACTCACACAATGCCATCGATATCCAAGCTGATGTAGTTCACTAAAGAATGTCGAACCTGTCTAACAGTGTCGAGAGAGGTTGACCAAAGGCTTATGCCATGTTTGACAGACCATGGCATCCACCGTTCCATCACCAACTGCAAAGCTAGTCAGGCGTCACCATATTCGCACGTCAAGCACTCTGCATTCTGCATTGGTCTCTAGTCAGTCAGGGTATCTGACCGGCATGGAAGCCAGTGTACACACTACCAGTACTGCGGAGTCTGTCATGATGCAACACAGTACAACTGGGATCACTTCACTTGGTCGACATTCAAATACTTGACATTTAATATGCAGCATCTTGCACGGCTCATGGTTATATAATCTTGTCCACAAATACAACTGTCCTGTATAGCATATTAACTTGTTGAACTAGTGGTAGTAAGCATTGTTCAGTTTCTTGTTGACCTGTAGAGAAAAGCATGTATTCAATTTCAGTAAACAAAAAACATGCATCATGGTAGTGGAGTTGGGAGTAAATAATGATGCCATATAATAATTATTACATGGTGTACACATATTCATTTTTTACATTTTATGTCAAACATGAATATGTGAGGTTTTCTGGTCAAAGCAAATGTTGGAAATGACAAAATAAGGTTATTGTGATGCCAACAGCACATTCCCTCAGAAAATATTCAAGCATTCATAATGTGTATGTCTACATTTGTTTTATCTGAAAGTTAATTTTACAGTTGTATTTATTATTATTAATATTAGTTTTTACACATAATAAATAACTTTTTATTTTATTGTACAGCGCTTTGAGCATATTTGGATGTTGCGCTTTATAAATAATAAATATTATTATTATTATTATTACCTTCTTAAACACTGTATTATTGATTTTTTTAGTCATCGTTGCAGTATTTCCCCTGCTATATGATGAGTGAAGTGGACCACCTCAGTGTTTTTCTAAGCCAATTTGCTCAAAATATGCCAGGATGGCCACCTCATAGGTATTTCTTGCTATAAACATGTTTACACTTGTAGCTGTGCATTTGTGTCCTGTCCTCTCTATTTCCCAGGGAATAAGTTTAAACGTCCTTCCGAATGCACCATTTTGAATGTAATTAATTTTTTTTATCTACGCAGCCATGCCCTCCCCGACTCGCATAGTGTATGTGCATTAATGTCTGTGTTGACACACTGGGTATAATATGCATTATATAAGACTAACAAGAGCAAAGGTCATTCTAGTTTTCCATGTTCAAGATAATATGTGAATGAAAACAATGTGTATTTAAATGGACATATTAAAATATTTTGATAATTTATACGTTGTTGATTGTTAAAATGATTAAATTACCTGGATTGATCAGATGTGAGCCTCCCGCAGACTATACATATCCTCCCGGCATCTGCCATACCCATGTGACTGCCTTAATCTTAGCCCCTCCTCTGCCTTGTCTCACTTTTGCATTGTAGTGTGGCCTGTAGCAATATTATAATTCGAATATATTATGCATTCATATATTGCTGTGATGAAAATGTTGATAAATATTTGAAAACAGCTGGCACGTGTGAGTTGAAAGGTACCAGGTACATAGACTACAGCCAGGCATCATTGACTACAATGAAAACAAGTGCAAGAATGTTATATATTATGTTATATATACTTGCATGATATAATAGTGTACACCTATTGTATTAACATTTTAATCAATCATCGCTGTCATCAAAATCTAAATTATTTTGCATAAAATGTAATGGAAATAACAACATTCAGTAATAGTACTGAAATGTGAGTCGCAAAACACTGTTTTAATAATTGTGAAATTAATGTAATTCTCCGTTTGACGTTCTGTTAACGAGATAACGGATGCTCCTCCTAAAAATACAACGCTTCTTGCCGACCAACAAGAGCCTACTACCAGTCCCCCATGTCAATTTTATTTATCATTTCGTCACTCCCGTCATCTATTCTCTATGGATATGTACTTTCGCAATTACTAAGTTTGTTAACAAGATCCTGCGTAATCAAATACAATACCGGTACACATCAACACAGGTTGTGTCTGGCTGAGTGATGCCGAGGGTTACTGATGGTGACTGTCAACTGAAACTGGCTTGCCTTGTCAGCGACACTGATAATCTTACAAGTTAGAGAATCCGCGTCGAGTAGACGTTCACAAGAGTGGATTACCCCCGACTACTCGCTTTTGTTGCTAAATGTGTTAATGCACTTAATGCGTACCTTCATAGAAGAATCACTTTGCCCTTGGAATCTTAGTCATGACGCGCAAAAGCAGTGCGATTTGTTATTGTGCCGCAGTAGGTCGATCTCGCATAAAGCACGTGACCCAAAAAGCAAAGGACGTCGGCAGCTGCTGATTGTTTCGCCAGTTATACTCGGTGTAACGGCGATTCTTTTTTACGATAAAAAATGACAAGTACGCATTTAAAAAATTAACTGACTGTGCATACTAGTTAAACTATTAACACATTACACATCTGGTCATAAAAGAACCGGTTTGGCGATTAGCAAACGAGTGGAGGGAGCAGCTTTAACCTTCATATGTTTAACAGGACAGGATATTTCGAAAAGTGATTTGTATAATTATAATGAAATTATCATAAGCTTCATTAATCTTGTCAAGTATTGGTATTTCACTTAATCGGTATGATGATTTACTGACATTTACCGCCCTAACGAGATAGAAAGGAGGACGTTTTCATACATTTAACTAAGTTAGCTTTGCAACTTGTGGTAAAATCGGAATATTTTCTGTTTCGACGTGATAACCTTGTCTTATTTTAGTATTTTACTAAGTCGCCATGGTAATCACGTAATATTTTTCAGCTCAACGAGATAACGTGTAATAAATGTGTGGCGGCCTAGGAAAACCAGTCACATTGACAAAAAATAATTTTCATTTTTATTTAAGAAATGGAAATCTACACTATTTACATATCCTGTACTGTTGACTGTATTCAAATATTCCCACTAGAAGCAAAGTTACAAGAATTTAAAGACGGCCCCTGTCAGAAATTACTTAAGGAGAAAAACGAGTTTCAAAGTCGAGATTCATTCTTCACATGAAAACCACACATTATGATGCATAACTCAGTAACTGTTGCAGTTACGTTATAAAGTTTGTGAGGGAAATGTAGCGGTGTTTGTTACCTTTACTGTACTGAAAACATTGTCCAATTCTGGTGGGTACTTTTAAAGTTACAAAAGAATTAACAGGACACACGTCACATTTGATTGCAGGAGAAAAACGAGTTTTAAAGTCAAGATTCATTCTTCACACGAACACCACATTTTATGCTGCATAACACAATAACTGTTGCAGTTACCTTATAAAGTTATGTAAGGTAAATGTAGCTGCATTTGTTACCTTTACTGTCCTGAAAACATTGTCCAATTCTGATGGATGCTTTTAAAGTTACTTTAAATTAAACAGAACACGTCAAACTTGAGGAGAAAATGTCAAATTCATTTTTACACCTGTATGGCCAGTGTTATTTCCACAAAATAAATGTAGATGTATATCTTAGCTTTGGAATATTAAATTATCCCAATATTTTGGTTATTTAAGGACACAGTTACAGTAGTTTAAAGAGGGTATAGGTCAAAAGTCATAGGTGTTTGTTAGCAGAAATGTACATTAATAATCAACACACAAGAGGTAGCAAAGTCTTCCACAAATTCACACAAGTCAGAATTGCTCTCATCATTGCCAGTTGGTCGTATGATGAAGTAATCATTCTCAAGGCCACTGATGATGTTGGCGCTGGCATTATCCTGCATATTCATCAACGCCAGTGCGTTCAGACAACGAGCGATATCGTTCGGCTTCGGTCCGTCCATGGGCGCCGCCATCTTTGAATGTTCGAAGATCGTAAACACGAAAAGAAATTCGCCACGAAGTATGTATTTCCAACGAAATCCGCTCCAATAACACGTTAAACAGTTAAGAAATATGTACAGACACAAACTATAGCAACATCAAACTAAACTAAAAACTAATCGAACTACTCAAACAACTCAAATCCAACTTCCAAATACATATCCGTTAACTTTCGCTGCGTAGAACGATCTTCCCAGTTACAAAATACCCCAAAAGGCAACTTACACTTGTGTATTCAGGAAAATACTTGGTGAACGTATAAATAAGTCTGTTAGCAAAATCATCGTAGTAAAATCTCAACATTTTACAAGAATTTCTTTTATGGACATAGTCGAAGCCATCGTTTTCTATGTCAAACCCAAATTAGGGGCTGTTTTGTCCGCTAGATGGGGTTAGCGTCTAACGTAGGGTAAGAGTTATCAGCTAGATGGACCTCGCAACCTAAGATTTTTTTAGATTGTTCACGGTGCCAAAGTTTTTCCACAGAAGGTTATGAAAATACCAAGATGACTTAGAAAAATACATCAAATTGACAAAGTCATCGCGGTGAAACGCTGAAAAGTTGTGAAATGGTACAAAGTTGGCACACCGACTTAGTAAAATATGAAAAACTTGACAAAGTTGTCACATCGAAACACTGAAAGGTATGTTATGACTGCGACCGAAGTCGCTGTGTTGCCAGAAATAATGTTATGGTTCTGATCTGGTCCGCCATTTTCCCGAAAGTTGTGGTTTGCACGTGACATGAATCGTCCTTTTAACGAAAGTTATGTTTTGAACGTGACCGGAAACGTCATTTTGACAAAAATCACTTTTTCTACCTCGTCGAGTCGGAAAATGTTAGGAAATTACCACACCGACTTAGTAAAAATACGACAATGTGAAAAGGATGTAAGGTCGAAACGACAGACTATTGAAATTGTACTACAAGTTACAAGGCTAACCTAATTAAACATATGAAAACACCACCTGTCTAGCGCTATGAAACGATGAAACGTTATGAAATGCAACGAAGTTAGCACACTGACTTAGTAAAACACGACCATTTGCCAAGGTTATCAACTTTTTTCTGTGTCCGACTCTAATTAGTGGTTGTTTTATCCTTTAGATGACGCTAGCGTCTAACGTAATGTCAAAGTTATCCGCAAGATGGTGCCAGCTTTTAAAGAAGTAACGTCACAATCCAAGATTTTTCTAGATTTTCGTTAGAAACAAATTTTATGACTTAAGAAAAACCACCAAGGTTCTTGTTTTACGATAGAAAGTGCCATCACTTTCGCACATGATGTTATAAAAGTTCAAAGAGGACTTTGAAAAATACGTCAAAGTGACAAAGCCGTCGCAGTGAAAAGGGGAAAAGTTGGGAAATTGTACAAAATTGGCACACCGACTTAGTAAAGTGTAATATTAAATTTTTGCTACAAGTTACAAGACTAACTTAGTTAAATTTGTGAAAACACAACCTGTCTAACGCAATGGAACGGTGAAACGTTACGAAATGGAATGAGGTTAGTACACCGACTTAGTGATATATGAAAACTTGACAAAGTTATCCCATCGAAACACTAAAAGTTATGTTATGACAGTGATCGAAGCCGCCGTGTTGCCGGAAATTATGTTATGGTCCTGGTCGTGGCAGGAAGCGACTGATTACTTTGGTGTAAAATAAGATAATGTGAAAAGGATGTCAGGTCGAAACGAAATAATATTAAGATTTTGCTGCAATCATGTCATAAACATATTTTTCCGAAGTGAAAAACCAAAAAAGACACGAAGTACCACACTAACTTTGTAACACTTGCGAAAAGACAGCTGCATTCATCTCGTTGAAATGGTAAACAATATGAAAGTAGCGTTTTGTTTTAGTAAAATACGAAAACTTGACAAGGTTATCGCATCAAAACACTAAAATTAGGCTATGGCTGTTGTCGTAGTGTGTCTAACCCTAATAAGGCGTGCAAGTCTCGCGCGCGAATACGAGGCTGGGGGCAGTTGGGGGCAGGAGGTCCATATACCCCATGTTAACATATAGGACTTTGTTTTGTTTTTGGTCGTAATAATCTATCTGTTCCGAAATAGCGTATTTCAGTTATATTGTCCGAAGGATTATTACAAGCTGAAGCAGTGGAACACTGATCACGGAAATCATGAATTTTAATCGATTATTATTGTGGTTGCCATGGCAATAGCGGCAAGTACTTGTGATTGGCGATCTTGACTAATAATGAAGAGTGCCATTTTTCGCGCAGTACAACCTGTTTGGGCCAAACGTATACATGTGTTATGATTATGTGTATTTAGACAACTTGTCAGATATAAGTGCTTATCGAAACCACAACGTACAGCAATGTAAAACACAATCCTGTAAAAGACACCGCCTAACATAGTGTCTATTATCTGCACTACGTAAATCGCTGTGTCTATGATAGTGCGATAAACTCAGTATTAAATAAGAAAGGTATAACACAAGATATTTATGAACTGATTTTCCTATATTCATCAGTCGGAAGCTACAACTGTCATCCATCGTTAGAATATTATTCTTGTGTCCAGTCCCCAATTAGTCTCGCTTGTTCCCCAATAAGCTCAAGTCGCGCGGAGGCCCTATTAGTGATTGTTTTGTCAGCCAGATGGCCCTCGCGTCAAGTGTTGTATTAGAGTTGTCTGCTAGACTGTGCCAGCTTTTAAAGTAGTGTCGTCACAACCCAATATTTTCTAGATTTGGTTATGAAAATGTTCTATGACGTAAGATAAACCACCGACTTTGTCGTTTTATGATCGAAAGCACCGCAGTTTTCCGATAGAAAGTTACGAAAGTCTCAAGTTGGTTCAGTAAAACACGACAGTGATAAACCTGTTGCAGTGAAACGTTAGAATGTTAAAAATTTTCTACACGTTATCTCGTTGAGGTGAAAAATATTAGGTGATTACCATGGCGACTTAGTAAAATACGAAAACAAGACAAGGTTATCACGTCGAAACAGAAATTACTCCCATTTTACCACAAGTTGCAAAGCTAACTTAGTTACATGTATGCAAACGTGCTCCTTTCTGTCTCGCTAGGGCGGTAAATGTTAGTAAATCATCATACCGATTAAGTGAAAAATGAATACTTGACAAGATTATTGACTCGAAACGCTGAAAGATATGCCATAGCTGTAATGGAAGCCGCCATTTTCCCGGAAATTATGTTTTGGACGTGACATGAACTGTCGGAAGTTATGTTTCGAACGTAACCGGAACCGTCATTTTGACAAAATGGCTTGTTCTGTCTCGTCGAGTCGGTAAATGTTAGGAAATTACCACATCGACTTAGTAAAAATACGACTATGTGAAAAGGATGTCAGGTCGAAATGCTAGAATATTGAGATTTTACTACAATTTACAAGGCTAGCTTAGTTAAATTTGTGAATACACCACCTGTCTAGCGCAACGAAACGGTGAAACGTTACGAAATGCAACGAAGTTAGCAGACTGACTTAGTAAAACACGAATATTTGCCAAGGTTACCAACGTTGTTGTGTGTCTGACTCTAATTAGTGGCTGTTTTATCCTCTAGATGACGCTAGCGTGTCGTGTGGCAGTTATCTGCAAGAGGGCGCCAGCTTTTAATGTGGTGACAGCACAATCCAACATATTTCTAGATTTTCGATAGAAAGATGTCGTAAGAAAAACCACCAAGGTTCTCGTTTTATGGTATAAAGTATCATAACATTCGCATATAATGTTATAAAAGTACTAAGATGACTTAGAAAAAATACGTCAAGGTGACAAAGCCGTCGCGGTGAAACGGTGAAAAGTTGCGAAATTGTACAAACTTGGCACACTGACTTAGTCAAATGTAAGCACTTGACAAAGTTATTGCGTCGAAACCGAAATATATTCCATTTGACTACAAGTTATAAGACTAACTTAGTTAAATTTGTGAAAACACCACCTGTCTAACGCAATGAAGCGGTGAAACGTTACGAAATGCAACGTAGTTAGCACACTGACCCAGTCAAATAAGAAAACTTGGCAAGGTTATCGCGTTGAAACTTTAAACGGCACCAGTTTTTAACGTTATGATGATGGTCGAAGGTGTAATTTTGCA
>JAODUO010000086.1:1145000-1147500 GCA_025642075.2 Ridgeia piscesae | reverse complement strand
AACCTGACTGTTATGTGTTTATTTAGCTAAAGGTATACATTTCATGATACAGAAAATAATATTGGACAGCTGTGTTTAATAATGTGTTAGTGGGCAACAACAGTGTAATTGTTTAAACATTATTCCTAACTATTTCCGGTTGTCTCGGTAACCCTGAGGGCTTGTATACTTTTCATGATTTTACTTCTTTGTCATTGGCTCTTTCATTAGTTCCTGACATAATGTAAATCATATACGGAATAACATATAATTAAGTGTGAAAGCACTAAGAACACGGTTCATATATATTATATATATATGATATATTATATATATATATATATATATATATATATATATATATATATATATATATATATATATATATATATATATATATATATATTAGTGTGTGTGTGTGTGTGTGTGATGTTATGTTTTTGAATTTACATAAGCCAGTACAATGTTAAATGAAATACTTTATGCTGATGATACAACTCTATTGAGTACACTAAACATTTTCAGCGAAACAAAGAATATACTATGACGACAATTTAGAATCTTTCTATAACATGAATAACGTTTAATAATAAGCATAACGTAAACATTGAAAAAAAGTCAAAGAATATAACTGTTTGCGTTTAATTACAGATGAACATCTTATTTAAAAACATTGGTATTTTATTCAAAACTGAATCATATGCTACTCCTTATTAAACCAATTTATTATTTTTAATAATACTACACATCATTTATTGTATCATATAAAATAAACTCATGAAATTTGCCCAGAGAATTAATAACTAAAGCAATTCTAAGCAATTCTTCCTGCTATAAGTAAATGACGTCCTTAAATTAGACCAATAATAACATTACCTATGGTTACACAACGCCTTACCAGTTAAGTAACTAATATTATAGAATATATATAATTATATATATTACTTAACTAATAGGTAAGTCGTTGTGTAACCATAGGTAAAATAGTAATTGGTGTAAATTTAGTTTTATATTAATATATATATATATATATATATATATTACACATTACTATTTTACATATGATGTAACATGTGCGATAGTAAATTAATATATATATATATATATATATATATATATATATATATATATATATACGCATAACATTTGTATTATATTGATAACAATAGATTTAAGTGATATATTAATTTAGCTAAATATGATTCAAACTGCGCATCATAATAAGGTATTTCCTCGATAGTCTCATGAAAGTACTTATATAATTTACCACACATCATCATCATCATCATCATCATCATCATCATCATCATCATCATCATCATCATCGTCGTCGTCGTCGTCGTCGTCATCATCATCATCATCATCATCATCATCATATACATCATCATTGTGCAGCCATTGTGTCCAGTGGTTGGGCGAAGGCCACAGCATGCTGCTTCCACATCTGCCTATCTTGCGCTATCCTCTGCCAGTAGTCGTCTAGTTCTTCTCTCCACCGTCTCGCCGGTCTTCGTCTATGTCTTGTCATTTCGTAGGATTTAGAGGTGGCGATACGAAGTGTCCATTGGTTATCTCGTATCCTGCTGACGTGCACTGTCCAGGTCCACCTCCGTATTCTGACGTGTTCAATCACTTCGGTGACCTTTGTCTTTTCTCTTACCCAGATGTTTGTTTTCCGTCTCGGTATGTGATGTTTAATATACTCCTTTTCATCTTTGTTTGTGCGGCTGCTCGCTTGTTCTTTGCTTGGGTGGTGAGTGCTCATGTTTTCGCACCGTATGTTATTGCTGGAAGTACGCATGAGTTGTAGACTTGTCTCTTCAAGCATGTTCCAGTGTTACCCTTGAAGATGTGCTTGGCGAATGCCCTCCATCGGACCGTGATCCTTCTTTGAATCTCCCTGTCTTGGTTCTCGATCTGAGTGTTGCTGACATATATTGGTGTGTCGTTTTCCATCATCAACGTTGTCTTGGACTTGTTCATCTTCAGACATTGATTTTCAGTTTCATCACACAATTTTTGTAGCATTTGTTGTAGTTAATGTGGTGTATTAGGGTGTATGAGTATGTCGTCGGCGAAGCGAAGATGACTAAGGTATTCGCCGTCTATCTTCAAGCCTCTGGTTTCCCAAGTCAGTCGTCGAAGTAAGCGTTCATGTGCCGTAAACAGCTTGGGCGATATGGTATCTCACTGTCGTACTCATCTCCTGATGTTGATCTTGTTGCTTTCTTTGTGTAGTGGACTTTCATCGAGCTGTTGGTGTAAATTTCCTTCATGAGTTCGATGTACACATCTTCTATCCCCTGTTCTTGAAGCGAGATTAGTCCTGCTTGAGTTTGCACTGAGTCGAAAGCTTTCTCCTAGTCGACGAATGCGATGCAGAGTGGGATATTATATTCTCTGCATTTCTCCTTCAGTTGGATTACGACGGGGGTGTGATATGTAGTTGAGTATCGGCTTCAGAATCCAGCTTGCTCGTGGCTGGTTTTTGTAGAGTGTCTTCTCTGGCCTTTTCGTTAGT